>KZ652515.1:296728-311250 GCA_001010745.2 Gerris buenoi | reverse complement strand
TGTTTCATTTTCGGCGCCATTTTGTTAAAAAACATCGACATTTTTCGTGTCCCCCCCCTCCTCCCCCTTACTAATTTTGTTTCACAATACCAACGAAACCCTTTTTACGTGAGACTTCACGCCTTACCAATTTATTTTAATTACTTTTTTTTTATTCCAATGGTTTATTAGCTATGAGTGGTATTTGTGTAAAGCAATGAAGCGGATATAACATTAAGGGATTACTTCATTTCTTTTCGCCTGCACTATAAGTAATCATTTGACTACCTCAAGTTTATTTCACTTGAGTTAGTTTGGTTCTATACAGGGTTGCGTCGAAGAAAGAGAGGATACATGGAATCCCCCGCTGTCTGATTTATAATGTTTTGGTTGGTAAGACTGCTCGTCTTCCCAGTGTTGCCACAGAGAGGTTTTGCTCACTTTTCTTTTAGGATTTTATGGAAAGCGTCGCAATAGAGCCGCTGCAAGTACAAAAAAAAAAAAAAAGTTTTTCTAAGAAAACCATTTTTCATAATGCTCGTGTCTTGACGCGAAAAGCGCCGCTTTCTTTTCTTTTTTTCGCCCCCATTTTCTCGCCCCCCCCCCATTTTCTTTATACGGAAAATGCCCCTGGTGAAAAGAGAATGCTTTTAAAATAAGCATTATGGATTTTGGTGTTTCTTTGTACTCTTTTATCCCCTAGGATGTTTGACAATAGATTACCGTATCATTATTTTTCATATCGTTTCATTATATTTTATTTTTTTCATGACTCATTTGACTTGGTTTATACCATGTTTAACAAGTCGGAAATGTATTCTCTTCATAATATCTTTCCCTCGTGCATCTGTGGAAAAATTCAATTGATTTTTTTTATAAGTTTAGGAAGGGACGTGACTAATTATGCATTATTACATTTATGTTAGGTACCCTTACGTATAGTATTTTTTATTGAGCAAACAAAAAGTGTTTAATAGTGTTTGAGGTTAGTATTTAAACATATAATACAATTATAGACACATCTTTAGATTGTTACTAACCTAAAAAAAAGGAGAGGCGGGTAACAATCTCACTGCTAAGTACGTATACATTGCAACCTACTTATACATGGCGGAGTTAGAAAAGAGACAAATTTAAAAGTAACGAACTGTTTACTTTTGAATTTTGAAGGCAAAATTAAAAGAAAATCATTATTTGTATAATTAAAGCATGCGTCTTACAATAGATATATATTTAATATAAGAAAAAAGTTGAGCATGATGAGTTTATAGTGAAAGAGTATGTTTGTTAATGGAGTTTGGATTGAAATAGGACTGTTTTCTACCTACCCGGCAAATTAATTTAAAATATTATAAAATATATCTCTTCCCTACTCTACAGCTTCTGCTTGTATCAGGGTGAAATTTTACATTATTATATTTTATTTATTTAAAAAACAAAGTGCCATTTTTGACATATATAACAAAAATAATCAAAACAAGCCATGTAACAGGCTTCTTAATAACACTTTTTCCCGTCTTTTGAAGCTTACGTTTACGTGAGCGTTGCACGTTAACGCTTGGGCGGATAACGTTTTCCGACGAACTCAGCCTGGGCACTGGTAAAATCAACATGTGTACCAAATTTCATCTTACTTGGTGATCTTTTACTCAAGTTGTCGTCATCTGTAGATTTCGTGGCGGATATTGCGTGTCGGTGATTTCATGACGGTGATTTTGTGTCAGTAATTTTGGTCGATTTTTTCGGATTCACTCCTGGGCTCCAGAACGTGCCATAAGGAACTTCGTTCCAAAAGGACAGGGGGTTAACAATCTAAAGAAGGTGTACACAATGTTGTTCTTTAGACTGTTACTCCCCTTGTAAAAAAGGAGAGGGGAGCATCAATCCAAAGACGTTGTATGAAATTTTGTTATTTAGATTGTTACTCCCCTTATAAAAAAGCAGAGGGGATATGAATCTAAAGAAGGTGAACGGAATGTTCTTCTTTAGACTTTACGTATTTTATAAAAAGTAGATTAGACTATACATTCCATTGTCTTAATAGTTATTTAGTCAGTCATTTATATTCTCAAAAATTAAACATAAGGGAGTAACAATCTAAAGAAATACACAATTATAAAATAAATTATTATAGCTTGAATTCAAACAATTAAATGCCATTGCACTTATAAGTCGTTGATTAATATTGATCAGTATAGCTAGCAGAAAACATTTTTGGCTAAAATCCGCCATCTTTAAAATATGAAGTGTGAAATTTTAATAGTTTCATGTTCTTTTTTCACATTTCAAGACCTTGTACATTGATATATTGAATGTCATGCAGATTATAAACTTTTTGTAATGGCTGACAGATAACAAACTATTCAGTTGTCAAAAATGCTGAGACGAACCTGAGTCTACCAAATTTCATTCGAATCAGTAATTTGTTTCTGCCAGTTATCGTTAAACAATGAATAAACAAACTTTATTAGTCTTTGAAATAAAGAAATTCATTTCAATTTGCGCTCTTCTGAAAAATGTAGAAAAAATAGAAGAACTATATATCCATAAAATTACGTGGAAGGAATTTAGCTGTTTAATATAATCAATTCATTGTACGTTATTAGTTTATTGTTATGCTATCATCGTTTGGAGGTAGGAATAAACATGTATCTTCTATAAGTTGCATGGAAATTATATCACAGATAGAAGGGGACGAACTGTGCACAAGGTAATAACCTAAATAAAGGTGAATTATGATTTACCAGACGCATCAATAACATTGAAATAGAGTTAATTTGTCATTTAGAGTAATTAACCAATTATAGCCGATTATATAAATCTTTATCGATGTTTTGAACATTTCCTTCTTTCCAACTTGGTGGTATAAATAACGTTGAGGAGTGGGGGGAGTTAAGAAGAGTAGGAGTGGGGGAGTTGAGAGATGTTGAGAAGAGTAGGGTTGTGGGGAGTTAGGAGAGATTTGTAGTTAAAGATTATCAGCTGATAGCCACTAGTTAGTCGAGTTAAGCAGAGCCCAAATAGAATTATAGAGAGATGCAATTTCCAGACGATTTGTCTCCCGTTTAGTTGTGATAAAGGGTTTCGGATGTGACAATAAGGAGGGATGGAGAAGTTTCGTGTTCCTCTCCCAGATCGCAGCACCACCCTCGAGAGAATCGTTGCTTGTTACTGGTGATAACGTAAAGCGCTCTTCGGAACGCTGCGGATTTCCTCTAGAACTGAAATCGGAGTTGAACAACTCCTTTCCCCCTTTATTCTCGGAGTAGGTTCCGAAATCGAAACTTAGGAAACTCGGATGCTAACAAAACATAGAACTGCCGGAAATTTGGACAGTTTGCCGTTTCTGATTAGAGCTTGGAGAGTTTACGTCCACTTTACTGCCCTTCAATCCACGTTTATTACTGTCAAATACCGCTTCTCATTAAGAACAAGATCGAATGTCACATTTCAAAATGTTCGACAGGATTCGGTTCGTCAAGGACAAGGGCCTGAATAATCGAACTGTCAAACTTCAAACCGGGGCTTTATTGTTACCATCAATGTTGTACAGATATCATTAAAAATTTCTTATTGAAGAGTCTAAAGACGATGTTTTACTATCATTCTATTGAGCTAATCTTATAGTGGAGTGAAACAATAATTTAAAAGAAATAAATTTTGCATTCAAATTCAGGTTAGTTTAGATCAAATTTTTTTTTAAAAAAAGGATATCAATATAAATTGTAATGTGAACAGTTTTAAAGCACGGTTTACACGGTCAAGCCATTTGCACAAGCTGGTTTGCGGCAACAAACAACGGCTTGAGTGTGTTAACGGACCTTAAGATAAATAGAGCACTTCATAGGTTTCTGTTCTGTTTTCTTATCGTTCCGATAACGATTAGGTAAATGGCTAAGGGATTCTAAATTAAGCATCATCAGTTGAAGGGACTTAAAGAATGTCGAGACACTTATATAGATAGTTACTCCCCTTATAAAAAAATCAGAGGGGAGTAACAATCTAAAGAATGTGTATCAATTATCTCCTTTAGACTGTTACTCCCCTTATAAAAGTAGATGAGTGATATTCCTTTGTCCCACAGTACATTGGACTAAACATGCCATTGTTTTAATAGTTATTTAGTCATAGTCGTTTATATTTTAAAAAAGGGAAGTAACAATCTAAAGCAATGTTTCTTAACCTTTTGGTAACCATGGACCCCTTAAAATCTCAATATATAATATATATAGTACCTAAATACCTTCCGCGGCCCTCCGGTTAAGAACCAATGATGTAAAGTGTTGAAGTTGACTCTCAGCATCAGTACTTTAAATTAATTGTAATAATAAGGAGGGATGGAGAAGTTTCGTGTTCCTCTCCCAGATCGCAGCACCACCCTCGAGAGAATCGTTGCTTGTTACTAATGATAACGTAAAGCGCTCTTCGGAACGCTGCGGATTTCCTTTCCAAGCAAAGATGACGATTAAGAGATAGAAGTGGAACACGGGTTTGACATTCTTTGATAAGAAATTTTTAACGAAAATCGTTTAATATTGTGATAAAGTTTTTATGAAGTTTGTTCACAAAAAAGTTGAGTGACAGACACGAAACCAAAATGTTTCCTGATGTCTAGAACGGGCTTTTGTCTTAAAAATTTTTGAAATTGGAGACGAGAAAATTTTCGTGTTTTCCAGATTTATCACATAGCGTTCGATACCTTTCGGTAAGCTCGGAAGATAAATCAACAAACAAATTTAAAATATTTAAAATACGGCGGAAAAATTAAATTAATTTGACAATAATAGGTTGCTATAGCATATTACCTTCAAAATATACAAAATAGGACGTGAGGAAGCTTACCACACTAATTTGCCGACTATTCTTTTATAAAACGTACATCACAATTAGGAATTTCCAGAACTTTTTTTTTTAAGATTACTTAAGATTTTTAAGATTATTTAATTTTATTAAGGTAAAGGTCTATTTATTTGATCGTAATTTATTTTTGCTACTTATAGCTCCTACACCGTTGTGAATTTGACTTTGGCTTGTATGCACTTTTTTTGCTCCAAATGAACGTAATAAGCACAGATCTGAAATTGGCACACCCTGTATGTGTAACATTATACGTTTGTCAAATATACGGATTTTATAGATCTATGTACTGCATAGGATTTTGCTCCATCAATTATTATTTTTATGCCCTCCGTACTTTCACGGTCAACTATTTCATCTACTCATTACTTTCTAAATCGACTTTTACATCAACTCCTTGCTATATAGGTCAACTATTCCATCAAATCCTTACTCTTTTGGTCAACTATTGCATCTACTCATTACATTCTAGGTCTACTTTTACATCAACTCCTTACATTATAGGTCAACTATTGCATCAACTACTTACTCTTTTGGTCAACTATTGCATCTACTCATTACATTCTAACTTTTACATCAACTTCTTACTTTATAGGTCAACTATTGCATCAAATCCTTACTCTTTTGGTCAACTATTGCATCTACTCATTACATTCTAGGTCTACTTTTACATCAACTTCTTACTTTATAGGTCAACTATTGCATCAAATCCCTACTCTTTTGGTCAACTATTGCATCTACTCATTACTTTCTTGGTCAACTTTTATATTAACTCCCTACTTTCTAGATCAACTATTGCGTCAACTCCTTACTTTCTACGTCAACAATTGCATCAACCTATTACTTTCTAGTTCAATTATTGCATCAACTCCGATATAGTGGATGAGGTTTCGACATAAACTATCACTTTCTTCCATAGAAGCCTAAAAATGACATTTGCTTCGATGATAGTTTGTAGAAAGGAGGTGCTTGCTCACGCTTTATGTAGATAATAATAAAAGTCAATNGAGTTTATTAGAAAGGGATAGGTTGGATCTTTGGTGGAGGAGTCGCAGTAAGAGTTTGTAGCGTTTATTAGTGTCCGTACGTTTAGTTTTGGTGTGCAGATCCCAAGTCAATCGTCAGTCAAGATGGAGACCTAGGTATCTTACGGAAGAGGATCGAGGTATGACTCCTTGGTTGAGGATGACTGGAGGACAAGTTGAATGTCTGAGAGTAAAAGTGACATGGACACTTTTCTGCTCATGCTCAATTATTTTTATCCTCCATTTTCTTAACCAAGGTTCAAGGAGATTAAGGTGTTTTTGGATGTTGGTGGATGCTGTATTGGGATCAGAGGTTATGGAGAATATGGGTAGTCGGAAGTTGAGGGATATTGGATGTATAAAAGGAGTATAATAAAGGACCAAGAATACTTCCTTGCGGTATACCTGCAAGAATAGGACATGTAGGCGAACGGGCAGAACCACAGTTTACGTGGAAGTGTCTATCATGAAGGTAGGATTTAAGGATAAGGTAGTAGGTAAAGGGGAGGACGCCCTATAGTTTCCACAGTAGACCTTGGTGCCAAATCCTATCAAAGGCCTGGGCCTCATCTAAGAAGACACCAGTGCAATACTGTTTTCACTCAAGGGATGGTGAGATGGAGTCGACAATCTAGTGACACTGTTGGATGGTGGAATGTTGGGATCGAAAGCCAAACTGGTGATTAGGTAGGATGTTGAATGTATGGAATATTTTAGAGATTCGTTTGAAAAGCAGTTTTTCTAGGATTTTACCGAGGATAAGAAACAGACTAATAGGACGATAGGATGTGACAAGGTGTTGAGGTTTATTGGGTTTAGGGAACATCTTTATAGTACTGTACTTCGACAGGTAAGGAAAGTAGGTGCGAAGAACAGCATTGTAAAGGTCTAACAATCTTTAACCACCTCTTACCACCTCTAACAAATTTTATTTTAAGCTACTTGCAAAAGATTGCTATTAGTAACATAGATTACAACGGTTAATTAGAGTGGTTAATCGTGAGAGAAGAGGCTACCCAGTGGTAGTTCTCCTATCAGGTATTGTGCATTATTTTAATTATTGCAATAAATCTCTTGGCCAACACCTCTTTAGCTGACGGGGAGGACTATGGTCGAGGATATGAATGATGGTTAAGGTTTTCATGGAATTTTGTGTAGCGGGAAGAAGCGAGATCTTGTACAAATGGAATTTTGAGGTCGTGGTGAATTGTGAGATTGGAAACGTATGCGTTAGTGATTTTTCGAAGGATCTTTGATTGAAGGGATTGGATCCTATAAGTATTTGAGCGCTTGGTTCTACCCCAGAGCTCAATTCCATAGGTCCAAATTGGTTTGAGTATGGAATTGTAGATAAGGAGTTTATTAGAAAGTGATAGGTGGGATCTTCAGTTGAGGATTTGCAGTAAGAGTTTGTACCGTCTGTTAGTGTCCGTACGGTTAGTTTTTGTGTGCAGGGCCCAAGTCAATCATCGGTCAAAATGGAGACCTAGGTGTCTTAAGGAACAGGATTGAGGGATGACTCCTTGGTTGAGGATGACGGGAGGAAATGTTGAATGCCTGAGGGTAAAAGTGACGTGACCACTTTTTTGCTCATTTATTTTTATCCTCCATTTCCTTAACCAAGGTTCAAGGAGAGGACGATGGTTTTGGATGTTAGTGGATGCTGTATTTGGGTCAGAGGATGTGGAGAATATACACTTGTCTTTAGCGAAGGTAGCAAATTGGGTAATAGGAAGTTGAGGGATATCGGATGTATAAAAGGAGTTTAGTAAAGAACAAAGAATACTTGCCTGTGGAACACCAGCGAGAATAAGATATGTAGGTGAACGGGTAGGACCACAGCTTACATGGAAGTATCTATCATGGAGAAAGGATTTGAGGATAAGGTAATAGGTAAAGGGGAGGACGCCCTTTAGTTTCCACAGTAGACCCTGGTGCCAAATCCTATCAAAGGCCTGGGCCTCATCTAAGAAGACACCAGTGCAATACTGTTTTCGCTTAAGGGAGGATGAGATGGAGTCAACAATCCGGTGACACCGTTGGATGGTGGGATGTTGCGATCGGAAGCCAAACTGGCGATCAGGTAGGATGTTGAATGTATGGAATATTTTAGAGATTCGTTTGAAAAACAGTTTTTCTAGGATTTTACCGAGGATAGGAAACAGACTAATAGGACGATAGGATGTGACAAGGTGTTGAGGTTTATTGGGTTTAGGGAACATCTTTATAGTACTGTACTTCGACAGGTAAGGAAAGTATGTGGTGCGAAGAACAGCATTGTAAAGGTAGGTTAGGAATACAATAGATTTTGTAGGAAGTTGTTTAATTATAGAGGAGGTGATAAGGTCAAAGCCGGGACTTTTATTTTTTGACAAATGGTTAATTATGTATTTAACGTCGGATGGGGTAAATAATTTAGGATGAGGTGAGAGTTTTAAAGGAGTATCAAGTTGTTAAAGGATGAAATTTACATGTTCGGGATCAACTACATCTGGATGTGGTTTGAAAATATCTGAAAGGTGAAGGGAAAAAAATTGGTCTTTCATCATGAGATTTGGACCATGAGTTATCACTTTTAAGGAGAGGAAAGGAAATATTTTTGTAGGATAGGATCCGTTTGGTTATTGTCCAGAGTTATTTCTCCTTTGTCGTTAGTTGGTTGGAGTATTCTTCGAAAGTCTTACATCTATGGTCTCTAAATGCGGTTTTTAGTTGTCTTGTCAGTCGGTCGTTTGTTTGTCCGATTGGAATCGAGATCTCTGCTATAAAGCTCTTGCGTGACGTCTCTCCGTAATATGTTGGTGAAGTGAGATGGGAATGAATTGTTTTTCTGCGTTTTTATGAGTTGGAGTTCCAAACTGAGCGCTGAATCATCTCGGTAAAATTTTTCACTCAATTATCTATTTCTTCTGAGTTTTAAGTGAAATATTTAAGTTAGTTCGTTCGTCGAGTAGCTGTCTCAAATATTTCCAGTCAATTGGTCCGGTTATGAGGTTACTAAGAGGCGGATTTAGGATGGGATTTGTGTCTAGGACAAGGAGAACTGGATTATGATCTGAAGATAAGTCTGGTAAAACTTTTAGGTGTGGATGGTGAGTTGTGAGAGGGGAAGTGACGAAAAAAATCTAGGATATCTGGAAGTTTGGGGGTAGTGACACGGTAATGAGTTGTTCTGAGGGTGTTTAGTAGGGTTGGGACATCGATAGGTAAACATCGATGTTACCCAAAACATCGATAGGTAAACATCGATGTTACCCAAAACATCGATAGGTAAACATCGATGTTTCCCAAAACATCGATAGGTAAACATCGATGTTACCCAAAACATCGAAAGAAAACATCGATGTTTTCGATACATTGACATCGGTCCTCCAACCTAACGGGCAAAAAAAAAAGGTCTCCACTTTAAAAAAATCCCTCCTTTTCGGCCCTGATTTTCGTTTTCGTTCATTTTATTGGTGCGATGCATAGATAGCATCGATTTTTTTGATGTTTCTGGAAAACATCGATGTTGACCGATACATCGAAAGATCAACATCGATGTTTTCGATACTCCGACATCGATGTCCCAACCCTAATCGAGAGCCTCGGGGGTTCATGCTTAGCATTTAAATCCACTCCAGCGAGGGAATTATGACCGAGGGAGTTGAAAAGGGAAAGGAAATCTGGATTGGATACGTTTTGGCTGGGAGGACAATAAATAGAGGATTATGTGTAATTATATGGAGAGGAGTCTAGAGACATAGTTATACACTGTATGGATTCCGAAGGAGAGGTAGGGATGAGGTGATGAGATATGGAACTTCGTATCAGTATTGCACTGCCCCCACGTGCCGTTTCGTCAGGATGGTCAGTTCTGTACGTCCTGTAGTCTCGTACGTAAAAGTGAGATCGTGAGGTAAAGTGAATTTCAGTTATGAGGGCAACTTCTATTTTTCTGTCGCGTAAAAGTACGTCAATTTCGTCTCTGTATTGTGTATTTTCTCTTTCTCTGTATTTTCTATCCTTTTATTTTGAACATTTTTCTCTCTTTTTACTTCGAACCCTTCTCGATGAAAAAAACAACCCCTCTAACCCCCTCTAACCACCTCTAACAACCTCTAACAGCCTCTAACCACCTCTAACCACCTCTTACCACCTCTAACCACCTCTATCAACCTCTAACAACCTCTAACCACCTCTAGCAACCTCTAACCACCTCTAACAACCTCTAACCACCACTTACCACCTCTTATCACCTCTTACCACCTCTAACCACCTCTAACCATATCTATCAACCTCTAACAACCTCTAACCACCTCTAACAACCTCTAACAACCNATTTTTTTCGGGAAGAGTCTTTAAATTAAAAAAACAAACTATACGTAATTAAATTAAAAACGTATATTAAGTATAAAAATTGTTATTTTAATAAATCAAGTAACTAAATATCAGTTTAAGGTGTTTAAATTACGTGAATTTGTAGGTAAAACTTTTAGACCTACAAACTTAATCTTAATATCAATTACCCATGGTGCACTAGTCGTAGATAAAATTTAATACGTAACATGGATCGAAGTATTTCTACTCTCGGGATTATCTCCCTCGGCAAGCCTCGAGAGCTAATCTTAAAGTTATCTCCCTCGGCCAAATGCCTTGGGAGCTAATGAAGTTTTCTCCTGAGGCGGTGCCTCAGGAGAAACTTAACCTCGAGCAGGAAATATTCTCTCCCTTGTTACGTAAATAACTATTGTGGTGGTGTAAAATTTGAATTTTTTTTTTTTTTTTTAAATTATTTGTAGAATTCATTTTTTAAGTTTTAGACTAAAGATAATCATAATAGATTAAATATAATGTTTATTTGGATTTTAAAACTAAAAAAATCATTATGTTATCTTAATTTTGTATCAAGAATCAAGATCAAACGTTGAAAAATTTAAATAAAATAGAAAGTTATACTTATTTTTAATTGACTTAAAACAAGGTACAAATTACATTACATATTTGATTTAGATTCTATCAACAACTTAATTATGTTTGTTATAATTTAAGATTTAAAACTAATATTTTTTTTAAGCTACTCTATATAGGTAGTTGTTACTAAAAAGAAGAAAAAAACTAAGATAATACAAATACATAGTTCGTTATCAATATGCTTGATCCATAATAAGAAGATTAAGCCCTGTGGCTAAGTACACGGAGAGGACTTAATCAAGCTATCCTCTCTTTCTTTTACTTAAGTTTCGTCTTTTAATCCTTGCATATTAAGTTCCTTGACATTGTGCAGATTCTAAGTCCTCTAAATTCAGTCTTGTTGCCCGACTGGTCCGCCCACGTTACTGCGGGAGAGATGCCAGATAATGTGTTTTTTTGTTTGATCCGCAATCAAAGCTTAAAAAAGGGTAAAACTCTTGACATTTCGTTCAAGGTTCTACACTTCCTCTCTTTGTTGTGAAAAGTATTGTGATGACGAATAATCGATTTTGTGATTTTGATTTGTGAACTTTATACGTGGTTTTTAAAGTCACTTTAGCACAAAAAATAGTTTTTTTTTTTTTTTTAAATATCTACAATTTACGATTCATTCCAAAAATATTTAACTAAACTTTTAAGATACAATATTTTTTCATTAAACTAATTAATATTGAATTTGTGCTAGTATATGTGAAAAAAATGTTTTGACTACTTTGATTGGTTATCCTTAATATGAATGATAAATTATCTGATTGTTTATTTTGAATTATTAATTACAATCAAATACACTATATGCATGTCTTTCGGATAATGTTGAAATTAACTAAATTAAAGTAAAATATTTATGGCTCTATGGTAAAACTTACCAATACCAAAAATAATAAAATAAAAAATAAAATAAAATAAAAAATAAAAATAAAAATAAAACATTGTCTCTGACTTAAAGAGAACTTAGATGCAGTTTCTTATAAAATGTTGTATCCTCGTGCTGTGACACTAAAATTAAAAAATTAAAATTTATAATTTGATTTGTTGTAGTTTAATATAAGTTTGTAGAGCCATTCTTCGGACTCAACGATAGACAGACACAAGACTAAAAATATTCCCTGACGTCTGAAACGGATTCTCTTAGAGACATAATATAGTACATTACGCGTCGAGTGTGGAAAGTAGCATTTTGCAAGCGAGTGTGGAGTTTGCACCCAAGCGACACTCGGGTGCGGTAATAAAACCACACGAGCAATGCAAAATGCCGTTTTTGCACGAGTTGCGTACCGTACTTCATCTACGATTCTTGGATTTTAATAATAAATACAGAAAAACTAATAATAAACTTCCTGTATGTAAGTTCGTATTTCTCTTTTGGTTAAGATAACATTAATTCATTAGTTGTACATATTTTGTGCCGTTCATTTTTGTTATAATCACTAAAATCATTCATTGTTTTTCACTAAAAACTCGATATAAAAAGATACTTTAATTAAACAAACAGCAAATTATTTTTGTTAAATGTAAACAAACTCGCTAATCGTGCGTTAAGGTGAAGAATTTTTTTTTCCACCCCAGTGCGGAAAAAAGGATGAGTTAATAGCGTGCATGCCCAATTTAATGCAAATACGAAAAGAATCACTTTCTACGCATCTAAACAGGGATAAAATGTTTATATTTCGTATCAATTGTAGATAATAGTTATTTATGCACCTAGGGAATAATGTAAGGCATTATTTCCCGCCTGACAGAGTTGATTCCTGAGGCAAAGCCGAAGGAATCAAGGCAACTAAATCCCGAGGCGAAGCCGAGGGATTAATATTAATTAGCTCCCGAGGCGTAGCCGAGGGAGATAATTATAACAAGGGAATAATAATGCATTATTCTCGAGGTGCATACAACATTTTATCTCCAGAAAAAGCGCTGTATAAGTTTTATTCAACAAAGAAAGCAATGCATTTCTTTATTAAACAAATTTAATACAGATATAAAACAATATAAATTTTATTTAAAGCAATTAATAATCACTTTTAAAGTAATAAAAAAGATAAAGTTCAACAAAAGTAAACAAAGCATCGTAGAATGACTCGCAATACAGCTGGGAGTTTAAAAGCAGTGCTGCAAACCTGATTTCTACAAATGCACTACGTTTGCTATTCATTCTCTACTATTTTCAAAATAATTAGGTTGGCGAACGTGGATTATAATCCCGTTTTCACTTTATTTCCCTGTTTTTACATTATTTCCCTGTTTTTAAGAACGAGGATGAAAAGACCCACATTATTACCTATAAACTAGTCCTGAAAAGTTACTTTTCGTCCCTACTGGAGATAAAAATATTTTCGTTCGCTAGAACTATCGTGATAGCTCCCGTTATCTTCGGTAGGCTTGAAAGCAATATCTAGGATTTTATCTGATAATAATTAATTTCAAGAGTTCATTCTACTCAGTAAGAAAAATAAAATCCTTAATAAATCTTTGTCTTAGTTTTCAATATAAATCAGTACAAAAAGATTTAGCAAAAACATTGGATTATTTTTAATTAGGTTTTCGTTTTTTCTACTTCGACAAAAATTACATGATTACATTTAACTTAGTTTTATTGTTATTATTAAAGGTTTATTTATTTCTTCATTAAGGACAAGACGAGTTGCAACAATTAAAAATAAATTGAAAATTAAATTTGTTTTTTCTCTCAGGACTGTAGAGTGTAGAGCCTTCTTTTCCATAGGCTGGGAAGTCTTAACATTAAGATTTTATTTCCATTCAGTCAGCATTAAGAAGAAATTCCGTTTTATTTTTATATTAATTCCAGAGGATAATTTTATCCGGCCTTTTTTTAAAGCAAATTTTGTCTTGAAAAAAATAAAATAAATAAATAAAATAAAAAAATATTCAGTGGGGGCGAGTTGAGAAATAGAGAGAAATCATTTTATTAAGAATAAATCGATTTTTGATGACGTTCACACGTTTAAAAGTTTTAAAGTTAAAATGTGTCTGTCTGTAGTCTACGCAGACGCGTTGAGTCCTTACTACTAGACCGATTTAGATATGATATTTAAATTCAGTATCAGAATAAGGTCACTTGATGCGGCTACGTGCAGCTACTAGAAGACTACAGGCGACGACGCGCGACCAATCCAAATACAGGCTGGGCTAAAAGAAACCGCACTTTTTTGAACTCTTATAGCTCAGCTTCTTTAGTAGACAGAGATATAATGTTTGTGGCGTCTGAAAACTACAATCGTCTACTTTAAATTTCATATCTATAACTTTAAAAACGATTGGGGGAAAGCCCCGTATTTATAGTTTTAAATAGGCGGTCTTAAATAAGTAGTAGTAGTCTAGTTCTTCCTACTAGAACGGGTATGACGAACCACATGTTCGAACCTTGCAATTAGGCCATTACTTAGGCCCTTTGTACGCCCCGCGGTAGAGAGTTGCAGCCACTTCACACATCATACATACATTGTACCGCCGAAGCGAGTATAATGTGATCAATAGTGAGCCATATAAATCAGAGTGTCACGCCGAGGAATCGAACCCCATCTCGTTCCACTCAATGATTCAGTGATGGCCGAGCAGAGGTGATTTAACCGCCGCGGCTACGCTACCTCCCTGGTCTTAAATAAAGTCGTTGTCCAGGTAGTGATATTTTCTGGTATTATAGTTTTGATAGAATAAATTACCAATATGGTGGAAAAGGGGATGGGGGGGGGG
>KZ652515.1:202368-216862 GCA_001010745.2 Gerris buenoi | reverse complement strand
CGCTGTTACTAAAAATATAGAAAAATATGCAAAATGTGCGGTCTGCTGGGCCAATGAAAAAATAAGATTAGCAACTCGATCTGATTTACTGGAAATCCAAGATGGCTGCTAATTCATGTCACTCGAAAAAAAATATTTTTTTAAAATTTTGAGTGGGGTATCAAATGAAAGGTATTGAAGAGTAGATTACAAATATATATACCACTTAGGGTTAGTGTTTAATTTTCGGCGCCATTTTGTCATAAAAAATCGACATTTTTCGTGTCCCCCCTCCTCCCCCTTACTAATTTTGTTTCACAATACCAACGAAACCCTTTTTACGTGAGAATTCACGCCTTACCAATTTATTTTATATCAATACCAACTCCGCACATGGATAGTATTGAAAATTCTTTTTTATATTGGCGATACTATTGACCGTGTGCGGTCAGCTTAAGAAAAGCTATTTGTCGTATGAAATGAATAATTTTATGTAAAGCAGTAAAGAATAAATTGATGTAATGTTGGACCCTTAAGTTGGAGGTTTAGGACACGAGATCATCCAAGTGTCAAAAGATGTGAAATATGATCTATTTAAAAATGGATGTTTTAGGAGTAAAAAGGTAAAAAGAAAAATAGCTCTTGATCTAGGTGTTGCCTTTGATTCTCTATAGTCCGGTTTATACTTGCCGTTGCTGTTGCCATCTATATGGTTTATAAGACTTGAAGATTAGTGGTGTGTCTCTGCAGTTACCAATTATTCAAAANAGGAGTAAAAAGGTAAAAAGAAAAATAGCTCTTGATCTAGGTGTTGCCTTTGATTCTCTATAGTCCGGTTTATACTTGCCGTTGCTGTTGCCATCTATATGGTTTATAAGACTTGAAGATTAGTGGTGTGTCTCTGCAGTTACCAATTATTCAAAAAGCATTTTTGAACGCGATGGTTCTCGTTAGATAAAGTCGTGGAATTAGAACGAGTTGTTTTACGGTTAGATTTATAAGCGGGGTTTTCTCTCTCGCTTTGGCAAAACTCATTTGACTTTGTCGTTTATCAAGATGTTTATCACGATGATTAACTATCGAGGCTCTGTAGCTGCAAGCGGAACGCTGAATAATTTAACATATCTCATATTAAAATGCTCTCACTTAAGGAACCGTTTTATTTTAAGACGATGGAAAACTTTTTAATGTTACTTACGATTGTTTTTAATTTATTTTTTTCTCATTTCGTACAGTTTATTGAAATTTTAAATCGCGTTTTAATTGTAAAAGTAGTCTGCAAATTAGTGTGGCACATAGCTTTCTTGAGTCGTAATTCGTATACTTTAATGATTTTATGCTTTTACAACCTATTATTGTCAACTTTATTTAAATTTTTCTAAAGTTTTTGGAACGAAGTTCCTTATGGCACGTTCGGAGCCTGGGAGTGAATCCGAAAAAAAACGACCAAAATCACCGTCATGAAATCACCGTCACACGAAATACGTCACGAAATATCTACCGATGACGATAACTTGAGTAAAAGATTACCGAGTTAGTTGAAATTTGGTACACATGTTCATTTTACCAATGCCCAGGCTGAGCACGCTGGAAAACGTTATCCGTCCAAGGGTTTACGCGCAACGCTCGCGTAAATGTAAGCTTAAAAAAGATGGAAAAAAATGTTATTATGGAACCCTGTTACTTGTTTTGTTAATTTTTGTTATATGTCACTTGGTTTTATAAATATCGAAAATAAATCGTAGTTAACAGTTTATACGTCTTCAGCATTTTATGTGATTTTATAATTTATATTTAATGTAGAATGTAAGGAACTTCGTTCCAACCGGGTGTCCCACGACACCACACGTATTTTTTAAAAAAAAAATCTGTCAACATTTGTTTGATTTTTTCACGAATTAAAGTATCAATTTAAAAAAAAAAAATAGACTGCCAATTAGTGTAGCACATAGCTTCCTCGCATCAGGTACTTAATTGTGCATTAACATTAACTTTATATTACTTTTTTGTTATATTGTTTATTGTGTAAAAACTATTTTTAGTTTTTAGTGATCTTTAATACTTCATAGCGGTGTCGTTGTTGGTTTTACTAAAAGATTGTATTTGACAAAAACGTTTGTCTAATTGAAAAGATGAAGTTTGATTTTTTTCCCGACCTAAAATTCCAATTTTAAATTTGAAGTTCACGTTTATACGAGCTGTGCGCGGAACACTTGAACGGATAACGTTGTCCAACGAACTCGTCCTGGGCATTGGTAAAATGAACTTATCTACCAAATTTCATCAAAATCGGCCGACATTTATTCAAGTTATCGTTGCACCTTTCATGATTCCCGGTCCCGGACACACAGTCTGACGACAGACAGACCGAATTTTTTCCCTGATGTCTGAAACGGATTTCTGTCTTGGATTTTTTAAAACCGGAGGCAAAAAACTTTTTTGTTTTCAAAAGTGAACACAATGCTTCCGTTACCTTCGGTAAGCTTGGAAGGCAAAAATAATAAAGAGCACAGACTTTTTAAAATTAATCTAGGGCAATCTATGGGCTAGTTTAGATGAACTATCAATATTTCATAAAAAACAGATGACTACCATTAAAGATATAGGTGTAAATAATTGTATGTTTGTGCGCTAGCGGACCAAATTATGAGGGACCAACAACGAGCTAGTTATGACCTACCGTCTAAATTTCATTAAAATTGAACGTGTAGATTTAAATATATGTTGGTTCGCAAAAAAAGAACGTCAGACCGTCGAACCGACAGACAGACACGGAACGAAAAATATTCCCTTATGTCTGAAACGGATTTCTGTCTTGGAATTTTTAAAATCGTAGACACGAAATATTTTAGTTCGTCAAGACGATCACATAGCTTCCGTTACCTTAGGTAATGTCAGAAGCAATAANACCCGGGTTGGAAGACAAAACTCTTCACATTTATGAATGATAAATATATAAAAATAATAAATATCTTTTATATAATCGAGTAGTGTCTCAACAACGACGACGACAACGACTCACCTCTAAATGATTTATAACGTTAAAAATTGGTGAGCCATAAGCTGGGATTGAACCAGTGACCTACAGTTCAGTAAGCGAACGCTCTTCCACTGAGCTATGAATATCACTGACTTTCAAGGCCTAAACCTTTCTATTTAAACAGTATATTATTATAAACCTTCCTATAAACAGTATATTATAATATGAAGTATCATTGGACAGCGCGAGACTCATTCATCATAAATATAACTAATTACGTCTCAGCTCTTTTTCTTTGAATGAAATTAATAAGAAATAACTAGACATCACGTGGCTCTTTCTGTTTACGTATAATTGGACAAAGCGAGACTCATTTATTTTAAATATAACTAATTATCTCTCACCTCTTTTTTTCAACTATACTTATTCTGCCCGTTGCCACGGGCCTAACGGCCAGTATATAATAAAATAAGAATACTACAGACCCTCCCGATATTGCTTAACCTGAATCAATCGTCATCTCTCCGAGCATTGATAAATACAGAGGCAAGACAGTCTGTCAGTCAATTTAGTTTTTTAAGAAGGCTTTACTCTTTTCCAATTTTACACAATATGTTGCACAGTTGCCTCTATTCTTCAGTCACAAGTTGGAGCAAACCTAATATAACCATTAACACTATATATTTAATTCGAGAATTTTTATTTTATTTTACGAGAAGACCTAGATTGTAATGATAACTCTAATCGCTTACTAGACTACTCTAGTAGACTCCAACTGCTGTTGATAACTCTAATCGCTTACTAGACTACTCTAGTAGACTCCAACTGCTGTTGATAACTCTAATCGATTACTAGACTACTCTAGTAGACTGCAACTGCTGTTGATGCATCACTTTTAAAAAGTAATCAAGATCCATCAAGAAATTCCCGGAAAAGTTTAATTTAATAACACTTTTTAAGATATCTACAGGCAACGTCACACCAGTAGTCCTAATATTATTTTAAATACAGCAGGGGTCTTGGTACCCCGAATAGGAAGTTGGCTCTTCCATCAATCTCCAGAAAAAAAGTTAAACAGCACGTGCTTAGTCATATCTTTGAGGGGAAATTCAGTGACCAAAGATCTTGTTTAATTTTCCAGATCCTCCACTAGATGACCTATAGCCTCGGGTAGCAAATGGGTAACTATTGACTGGGTGAACTATGAACTATGTAAAGTGACTGACTGATTGTGTATGCTAATTATAAGGTTTATACATCTGATGTAGCAACACAATAACCCTTTGTCCATCCATTACATATAAAGTTGAATAAGCCCTTTGACAGGTCTATGCTCTCAACGACTTTAGCGCCACAAAGTTAGTTATTTAGAAGCAACAAAATAACCAATGTTAAAGTCCTTCAAGTCATATNAATAACCCTTTGTCCATCCATTACATATAAAGTTGAATAAGCCCTTTGACAGGTCTATGCCCTCAACGACTTTAGCGCCACAAAGTTAGTTATTTAGAAGCAACAAAATAACCAATGTTAAAGTCCTTCAAGTCATATCAAAGTCCATCAAGTCCATCAAGTCATATCAAAGTCAAAGTCATGTTAAAGTCCTTCAAGTCTCTTACTTGTACTGCGTTCGAGCCTATTGCCGGCCAGTCACAGCCGACTGATACCGTGTCCTCCCAGCCCCCTCTTTCTCTCCTACCTTCAGTGGAAAATAGCACCGACGTACCTCTGACAAAAGTAAATATATATCAGAAACAAATCACTTTNTGCAGAATTGTATAGCTAAGCTCAAACGCTTTAAATATACACGCGTGCATCTCTATATGATGATTGTGTGTGTGCTTATAGTCCAGGAGATAGCGTGCAAAATAGCGTCTGACTAATATCGAGCTAAAATTTTGTGTATAAGTAAATGTTTTGGTGCTTTTTAAGAATATGTGGTCGGCTAAGTTCATTTGCCGGACATAGCTTGGCAATAGGAATCTGAAAAAAAAAGGTGGAGAGCGGCAATTTCCTGCCCTTTATGGTTGACAATGTGATTTTCATGATCCTGAGTACGAAATTAGTTAGTAGACAAATTATCAAGTTGATGATAGTTCGTCAGTTTATAGGTTAGTCAAATATTACTCCAAATCAAAGAGGCATCCAATTAATAGACGGACTACCATCAACTTGATTTTTTGGTCTACTGACTAAGTTAGTATGCAAGATAATGAAAATCACATTGTCTGAAAAACACGGGACATGACTCTTTGCCGGTTTGTATTTTTCTAATGCCTATTGCCAAGCTATGTCCCGTTGACGAATTTAGCCAACCACATATTCCTAAAAGGCACCAAAAGATTTACGTATACACAAAATTCTAGCTTGATATTAGTTAGACACTTTTTTGCACGCTATCTCCTGGACTAATTTATAAAGTAAACTAACAGGGTAAAATTCTAATCTTACAGTTTTAAAAGCGGTAATAATTTATATAATCGAGTAGTGTCCCAACTACGACACACCTATAAATGATTNTTTGCATTGCTCGTGTGGTTTTTACTACCCTCGCTGTCGCTCGGGTGTAAACTCCACACTCGCATGCAAAATGCTACTTTCCACACTCGACGCGTTATGATTATATGATTATACTTAACATTGTATTTTTGCATTAAATACTTGTATATTAAGCGAAGAAACCTGTCCCCTGCCTCATCTATTTTATAGCCTTGGAGGCATAAGTGTATAAAAGACGCTACACGTGGACAACGTGTTACTGTCAGGATTAACTGATCAAGATTATACTGTGAATCTAATAAATGGTTGATTGAGTAAGGTTCAAACTGTGATTAAACTATTACATCTAAGTTATGAAGGTGTCGTGTTCGATTCTCAGATTTTAACGTATCTTTTTATTTTAATTAAATCAGATAAAAATTAAAATTAAACTGGATGATTATATGGGTAGTCACGCAGTGTATTCGTGACTGATAATGAATTAGACTGCACTGTTTTATTACGTTATTATCAAAGCTGTGATAATTATGAGCTTGAATCGTTGCCTTGTTTTGTCTTATCAAATGTAATACGGAAATTTATTGTTTTATGACACGTGCAAAGTTTTCAAATTCTAAATTCAGCTAATTATTTTAATATTCAATTTATTCTGTAGCCAAACTCTAATGCTTCTAGACATTTCGTAAGAGACTGCACTTAGATTATTGTCTGTGTCCATCGCAATAGGCATTGCTCATTATGTCGGTAATAATTTACTATTTACTACATTCTGATTATGATTTTCGATTTTAAGATGAAATATTAGATAACTCTGTCCAAAGAACATAGTCTCAGCACTGATAATCTCAACTAAATTGATAAACTTGGTTAAAGTTTCACACTAGAAAAGAGAGCGTTCCTAGCAGACAGACAAACAAACAGAGAAGTGGATATTTTGCGTTCATTACTACATCTCACTCTTCTGCTGCATTTTTCTAAATCCGAAGTTATTTGTTCTCACATTGTGTTAAGTGTACACGTGTACATTAAGGCCGGCCATACACTATCAGGTAGACCTGACAGGTACGCCCGAACATCATGGCTGTCAGGTCTACCTGATACCTGATGAGCACACACACTCTTCATGTAGACCTGAAAATTTTGTCAGTTCATCATGGATCCTCCTAGAGATGATTTGATTTTTCTTTCGTTATTTGTTATAATTTTTGCGACACGTATTCGTATAAAAAAAAAAAAATAAATAAAAAAATAAAAATGCAAACAATGGTGCAAGGAATGGTTGCAAAGGAGAAATAAATTTACACATATCAATCTCCTTAAGGAATTAAGAGATGAATCAAATGATTTACGCAATTTCCTGCGCATGAAAGAGTCAGGGTACTACGAATTACTTTCACTTGTATCTCCTTTGATTAAGGGGAATGATACACAGTTGAAGGCAGCTATATTCCCTCATGAAAGGCTAGTAGCTACTTTGAGATTCTTACTTTGCGACATTTTCCATTGTAAACTGATAGTTTTATAAGAGAAGAATTATGCACTTTAGTAAAATTTAATAATAGTGCCTAGAAAATCAAAAAAATTATTAATTCCTGTTTTACAATAAAATATTTAGAAATTTTGTACAAATATAAATAAAAAAAATATTGTTGAAAACTGAGGAATGATGAGGCACACCTGATAACTGCCATACACTCATCAGGTACACCTGATAACTGCCATACACTCATCAGGTACACCTGATAACTGCCATACACTCATCAGGTACACCTGATAACTGCCATACACTCATCAGGTACACCTGATAACTGCCATACACTCATCAGGTACACCTGATAACTGCCATACACTCATCAGGTCTACTCGCTTTTCAGGTGGAACTGATCGAATTTTCATCAGTTATCAGGTCGCTTTCAAGTTGCCTGAGAGAATTGCTGACATACACTATCAGGTACACCTGACAGGCGTGCCTGTTCGGGCGTACCTGTCAGGTCTACTTGATAGTGTATGGCCGGCCTAACATATAAAAAGCGTGCGGGGAAAGTCAAGGTGTTTTATTACTAAATGGGGGCCACGCATTTAAAACGTTTGAAAATCGCTGCTGTAAAAATTAAATAAATAGTAGTTCATGAAGTCTTACGTAAAAAGAGATTCGTTGGTATCCTCAACATAAAACTAGTTATTAAGGAGGGGGGGGGGGTGCACATTGTAATGCCTTTTGGCAAAAGGCGTTGAATATTAAACAATTAACACAAGTGCTAAGTGCTATACATCATTTTAATCTACTCTTTAATACCTTTAATTTTTTACCCTACCCAAAATTTACAATAGAAAATTATTTTTTTGTTGTGGGAATTATCCATCTTATTGGATTCTCATTTAATCAGTTAAAAACGCTATTATAATTTTTCCTATGGTCCAGTAGACCTTGGCATATTTTTTATACTTCTAGTAACTGCATAAAATTAAACAATTTTTCACGAGTTACAGAGGAAGAGGTTCCTGGTTCATTTCCCCGGGGGGTCACAATGATTTTTATTGTTAATAACGAATTAGCGAAAAGGTAAATTCATTTTTTTTTTTCCGGAAATATTCATCGGTCCATTTTGAATTTGTACAGCTAATAATTTTGAGTTCTCTATTATTTTTCCTTTGTGCGTGTCAAAACGATCTTTAAAACTGAAAAGTTTCACTTTTTTATTCAAAAGTTATTGGAACCGTACAGAGTGACAGACACAGGAACGAAACTATAAAAGTTTCTTTTTTTTTGGTTTTACCAACGAAACCCTAATAAGTAAAATTTGTATATACTTGTGTTGTAATGAGCCGAGGCAGGTGTGACAAATTTCAGTAGTACCCACTTCTAGTTAGTTACTATAAGTGTGGTTATTAAAGATATGAGTGACTTTATAATTAGAAAATCCCGTCAAGTACTTGCCTGCAAGTTACTTAAAGGGTTTCTTCGGTCATAAAACTTTATAAATAGAACATTGTTTTTTTTTTCTTTAATATATTTTAACTAAAATATGTATAAAAAATTGCAATTTTAAGAAGCAAGGTGTGCATATATTATCCTTTAGTATCCTAGATATGCACTTATTTGTTTCTTTTCGGGATAAAATAGCCGCCATTTTGGAAAAGCGATATTCTCATATATTTGTAAAATAAATTTCAATACCTTTAAAAAAATATACCAACTTTAAATTTTCGAAAAATAAAAATGTTGGGTCTCCACAGTTATACGGCCCCTAAAATTTCTAACATTTAACTTTATTATACCAACTCCCGGATATATCAATAGACTTTAGAGAAGTATATTGATGTATTTGTCCCGTGTGGCGTTTTGCCGTTGAGGTCTCTCAAAAAATATTGTATATAAATAAATAAATGAAATTATAGAATGACCTCGAAACCCTAAAACATATCTCGAATAGCTCTCGCTGGTCCATTAATATTAAACGAGTAGGAAAAGAAGACTAAAAGTCTAAAAATTTAGAGGTATTAAAATATTAAAACTGGCAAAAACATCAAATTACTAATTGATTCCGAGTACTGGTGGAGTATTTTTAAATTATTAGTCAGAAAAGGCAGAGGTTTATTCTTCAATAGACCCCTCTCCCCCTCTTATACTTAGAATTTTCTTATCTAGGTTATCTATAAATATATTTTTTCCCCAAAATTAACATCAGATCTTCAGAAAGTTCGTCTGCGTTTATTTCCCTATTTTTGCTTCCAAGCTTACCGAAAGTAACGGAAGTTATGTGATCGTTCTGAAGAACCAGAATATTTTATGTCTCCCATTTCAAAAATTCCAAGACAGAAATCAGTTTCAGACACCAGGAAACATTTTTTGGTTTTGTGTCTGTCTGTCGGTTTGTGTGTCGCTCAATTTTTTACGAACCAACAAATGTTAAAAACTAAACGTTCGCTTTTAATTAAATTAGTATTATGGTGGGTCATAATTAGTAGTTATTGATAGCCCCAATATTTGGTGACCCATCTTATTTCAACCTTCTGCGACCATTTGTTTCTCTTCGACATGCGCCCAACATTAATTGAAGCGAGCGTTAGCGAGCTTCTTACATTCAACGAAATATGCATCTTGGATGTCTGTCTGTCTGTCTGTCTGTAACGTTTACGTGTCCGACGATAACTTGAGTAAAAGTTAGCCGATTTAGTTGAAATTTGGTATACATGTTCCTCTTACTAATACTCAGGCTAAGTTCGTTGGACAGCGTGATCCGTCCAGGAGTTCGCGCGCAATGCTCGCGTAAACGTGAGCTTCAAATTTAAAATTGGAATTTTAGAACGGGAAAAAATTCTATCGTCACCGATTCGATGAGACGAACATTTTTTTCAAATAACATTTTTAAGTAAAACCAACAACGACACTGCTATGAATTAATAAAGATCGCTAAAACTATTAAAAAGAACCTAAACATTTAAAATAGAGAAAACAACCTTTTTACCGATATCTTACGTTCTAACAAAACGATTTTAATAAAAATTTCATATACATCGTCTAAGGCACAATTGAAACCCGCATGTAAAATTTCAACTTGATACAAGCAGTAGTACTTGAGTTATGAAGTGTTACATTTTATAATAATTGAAAAGGAGATGTGTAGTTAGAGGAATAGTAAGAATGTGGGGTGGTTCCCTTCCCTTACTACTAGCCGCTGTACTACTACTATACGTGTTATCTATCACTCATAATGATTCATGATTATCTATTTTTTCAATATTTAATACGTATTTACTACTATACGCTCGCTTCAATGATAGAGCCACGCGATGCCTAGTTTATTTACATCTATATCTCCAAAAGCACTTATATGATTTTTATGAAAATTAGATGGATTGTCGAAAGTAGACCGCATATAGCGCCACCTTAATTTAAACCTTCTGCGCTCTTTAACTTTTGCCTAATTGATGATACATAATACACATGTAGGTGAAGTGCATCGTTATATTCAAAGTAAACACAAGGGAAACTGACGACTGAAGAGAAGAACGGGGTATATGTATTGGTAACTATGCACCACGCTCCTGAAGATGCTTCCAGTAGTGGAAGCGAATCGTTGGACTTTTATCCCTTCGTGACGCGGATTTCATTGGAGATCCAAGTTATTGAATTGGTTTGTCAGTGGGAGATAATTTTAGAATTGGGCCAAGATTAGTCTCAAAATACTAACATGCCAGCATGAAATAAAACTAGGCATCGCGTGGCTCTATCATTGAAGCGCGCGTAATGATATACATTTTATAAAATAGTTAATCATGATGAGTCAGGTCTAGAAAGAAGTCTAGCTGTGCCTTGCCTAGGCTTGCTATGTAGTTGAAGAGGAAGGTAGAGAGGTGGGAGAGCCAAGCCACCTCCCACCTCCTAATAATTCTACTTGACTATCTCCCTCCCTGCTTTGTTAATACTTTTAGCCATCTTTATAAATTCATAGCGGTGTCGCTGTTGGTTTTACGGAAAAATGTATTTTGAAAAAAATGTTCGTCTCATCGAATAGATAAAGTTAGAATTTTTTCCCGTCTAAAATTCCAGACGGGAACAGACAACGTTTTCCAACGAACTCGTCCTGAGTATTGGTAAAATGAACATGTGTACCAAATTTGATCAAAATCGGTCAACTTTTACTCAAGTTATCGTCGTAAGTTTCAGACACACAGACAGATAGACAGACAAACAGACAGACACGGAGCGTATTGTTGAATGTAGGAAGCTCGCTACGCTCGCTTCAATGAAATACTGTACCATCAAGCTACGAAATAAAAAAAAAAAATGCCTTTAACTTAAAAATAAAATAAAATAAGCACACAAATTAAGTTACATTTTCATCTTACTTCCAACTTGATTTTTTTATTTATTTTTTTTTTTNTAATAATCTCGATGATAAATTGGTATCTAATTTATATATATGTGGAATATATTACTCTAACTATTTATGTTTCTACATCACTCTAGTCATTTCAAATTGTTATTTTTGTTTTTTTTATGGTAACATGTGTGTTGTGACGTATTAATAATGTTAAAATTATTTTTAATTTTTTAATTATAATCTAACTTTTTTAAGACCCTCTCTCATGGAGATAGTTTTTAAATTCATCATATGGTTCCCTCGGCTTCGCCTCAGGAACCAACTTCATCGCTCAGGGTGCAATCACTTACTTTCCTCCCTTGGTGCGTAAATAACTATTTTTCTCAGGATCACGAAAATCTCATTGTCCACCATAATTGGCGGGACATGGCAGCTCTCCACCGGTTTATTTTTTTCAAATGCCTATTGCCAAGCTATGTCCCGCAGGCGAACATAGCCGACCCTGTATACCTACTTAAAAGGCACCGAAAGATTAACTTTATTTTAAACTTCAACTTTCAAAATTCTAGTTTTATTTTAGTCAACCAATGTTTTGCACACGCTATCTCCTGGACTATTGGTTGTTTTGGTTATTTCATGATTGCATTTAATTATAACTTGAATATTTTATCAACATTTACCATAAAAATAAATTCCTTTCCGGCGCTAGTTCCTCTGAAACTAGGTTTCACACTAAATTTAGGGGAGCAACCATAAAAAAAAGTTAAATAAACGTGAAATAATTTTTTGTATTTTTGCGCCATCACAATACTTTCTCTTTATATGTATAAGAAAGTAATATATACATTATGTAAATTAGATAATATTGTTTTTTCAATTCAGNATTCACCATATGGTTCCCTCGGCTTCGCCTCAGGAACCAACTTCATCGCTCAGGGTGCAATCACTTACTTTCCTCCCTTGGTGCGTAAATAACTATTTTTCTCAGGATCACGAAAATCTCATTGTCCACCATAATTGGCGGGACATGGCAGCTCTCCACCGGTTTATTTTTTTCAAATGCCTATTGCCAAGCTATGTCCCGCAGGCGAACATAGCCGACCCTGTATACCTACTTAAAAGGCACCGAAAGATTAACTTTATTTTAAACTTCAACTTTCAAAATTCTAGTTTTATTTTAGTCAACCAATGTTTTGCACACGCTATCTCCTGGACTATTGGTTGTTTTGGTTATTTCATGATTGCATTTAATTATAACTTGAATATTTTATCAACATTTACCATAAAAATAAATTCCTTTCCGGCGCTAGTTCCTCTGAAACTAGGTTTCACACTAAATTTAGGGGAGCAACCATAAAAAAAAGTTAAATAAACGTGAAATAATTTTTTGTATTTTTGCGCCATCACAATACTTTCTCTTTATATGTATAAGAAAGTAATATATACATTATGTAAATTAGATAATATTGTTTTTTCAATTCAGTCTTACAACAAAGATGAGATAGAAGTCGTTTGTCGTACATATTTATCAGTATTACCACGCATATAGAGTCAAATAAACAAAGTGCAGTGTTTAATAGGATGCAGTTGGTATGCATGAATGATACGAGACTATAATCAGTGTTACCATTGCACCAAGAAGTTATTTTAAATAAACAATATGGTGTAAAAAAGTTTGTTTGTGTAGATGTACAGCAGGGCGCCCAAACAGTTTTTTTCTTCTTTTTAAATATTCATGAAGTTTTAATTGAAATTGGGGCGACTCTACCGGGCCAGGCTACCCCCACTCCTCGGCTTGGCTTCCCCCACTCCTCCTTACACAACCAATCACCAAAAACATATTTCAAATTCAACATATTTAAATATTTATTATGATTTTTTTTTTTTTTTTAAATTTGAGCTTTGTTTCTTTTTTGTCAAATATATTTGTATACCTACATATTATACTAGCTGGATACCCGTACTTCGCTATGGAGTGTAATTTTTTATATGATAGGCTTATTAGTCCAGTAGAATAATACATTTTACCTTGCATCAAATAAGGTAGTTCGGATTTTTTGATATGTTGTACATGATGGATAGCTAATACATACATCTAAGTTTTCGACCTCGGCAAACTTCCGGATCATTGTTAAATACTTGAAAACCACTAAATTTTCCATGTTTTTCTTGAATTACTTGAAAACTGCGGACTCTAGCGAAAAAAGGTCTATTTACATAATTAAACTTCATTAAATTTTATACAAAAAAGGATCTTTCAATTTTTTTTTAGCTCCAACCGTTTTTGAGTTACCAGCTCTCAAAATTAGATAATAAAAAATAAAATTGGATAAGGGGGCCAAAGTACACTTTTATTAGGAATTTCTGACCTTAAGCCNTTTTTACTTTAGCTAAATAAATAAAATATTATGTTTTTAACAAAAAGAGACTTTTTTTTAGCGACATGTATAATAAAATAAAAACTTTTTTTATAAAAGAAAACAACAGGATATCTATATTTAGATTTGCATAATATTTCAAATAAAAAATATTTTTAGTAGAACTTCATATAGTCCAAAAATAATCCCCCCAAAAGAAGGTAAAAATAGACCTGAAAGTGTATGTTGTATATAAGTAGAGATAAGGGGGGATTTCAAGACGGTCCAAAATAAACACGGAAACGCGGGAGCGGAGTTTGTTGGAATAACAAGGCTTTGGTAAACATCCACCTGCTTAGAACCCGTGAATTCCAGCAGTAGCAGCGCTACGGCTTAACATATTAACCTTATTACACCTAATATTACTGTAATATTTGACAGCAAACAGAGTCAGTATAAATGTAGACTGAGCCAAATGTAAACTCACTTGTACATTAATATTCCGCGAATGATTCTTATTATGTTCAATTAAATTATATTCTGAAAATTACAAAAAACAAAGAGCTTGTTCTAAACATTTCCGTAAACTAGTGATGCGGTGCATAAAGAACTCGCGTAGAAATGTGTTTTTATATCAGCCGTAATGCCTTAATATGTTCTCAATAATGACATCAGGATAATATTTAAGCGAAAACCTGGCATTCTTATTCAACCTGAAGAAAGCATTAAAATTATTTTGTTTATTATCTTTATTTAATAATATTATCGCAGGCTCGATACGCTCGCCTGTTTTTACAGTATTTTTATATAATCGGCAGTATTTATATATGGCTCGCTGCGCTCGCCTATTT
>KZ652515.1:158207-170508 GCA_001010745.2 Gerris buenoi | reverse complement strand
TTTTTTTTGGACATTGTCCAACTAACTAAAAATTTATTTTATTTCTCTGTCTACCTACTTCCTACCAACACACTTTTTAATTTATTCACCTTGGTGAAGTTTCTCGTTTTGGACAGAACAGTGGGACTTTTCTCAGGACTGAATAATCTACCTGGTCTATGATAATTTACCTTATCATATTTCTCTTTTATGTGCACCTTTAATAGGGGCCACACTAGACATTTGAAACTTTTAGCATAGCTCAGAGCACGATGACAATGCATTATTTTAATTCTTTTAGTCATGTTTCAGCAGAATTTAATTCGTTTTCAGCAAATTTGCTGTATGGAAAGTTGGTTTGGAAAAAATCCGCAAGTTATTTTATTTATTTTGGCATGTCCCACAATCTTCATTTTGACAGGTTTCAAATTTATGATTTGTGACAGAAAATTTAAAAACGTAGTATATAGAAATCTTGCAATTATTTTAAAAATTTGATGCAAGTTATTTAACCAATTACTGATATATTGAATTTCAATTACTATACATTAGGTTTCCTAAAGTTCATTATTACTTTCTGATTCGTTATTGTCTTTAAGAGATTGATTAGAAAAGCTGTATACTAGCAACTCATTATAATTGTGCAGCCTTACAAATGTTTTATATTATGAATATATTGCGTTCCTCTCTCGTATAAGTCTTAGTTTATTACTTCGTTTGTTTTTATATCAGAAGAAGACTAAATTAAACAGTCGAAACCGTTTAAATTGTTTTTATTTCAATATTTTCCTGTAAAGAACTTGTTTGGATACTCAACTTCACCCTTTTGTAAGGAGATGTAAGTAAGATTAGGATTATATAAGATGTATATATATAAGTGCTAGGGTATTTCAATAGACTTTTCCGAGAGGCCTTTGTAATTGAGAAGAAGCCGGAAAATTTTAACGGAGGAGATGGGATTAACCTTTCTAGGATATGGAAACCACTAATTGCCACCCTTTACGCAGGTAAGGACAAAGATCAACCTACAATTCAGTAAGTAATCCAGCCCTCCTGGTATCTCCTTCACCTGCTTTGGCTGATGTAATATCTGACGCAACAAGCAACTGATGTTGCCTCAGACCCAGAAATGAACACATATTTCCACTGCCCCTGAACATTCTCTCTAGTCCATGTTGTCCTTCGCTCGGAACATCATGTACAACCCTAAAGATGCATTCAGCATTGGAGGTGAAAGGTGAAACCTCGGGATACTCTGCGAACATGATGTGGTAACCACCGGAACACCTAGAACTTAATGACAAGTTAAAGGACTATGGTTCGGATTAAGAGGCACCCTACCTAAGTTTATAACCGGTTGTTTTGAAGATGTTGGTATTGACAAAAAAGAATTAACACGGAAGCTATAATTTTAGACTCTAGACCTATCTTAAACAATCATGTATATAGATAATAGTTATTTCAGTTTATGTTACTATTTTGTTTATTTATTTTTAAACAAGCTTTTAAGTCTATTATATAATTTCATTTTTATATTATTACTTCGTTCTTATTAACTTGGTTTCTTGTTTGTTTGTCCTGTACAAATCTGACAATCGATTTCGAACAAACTTCCCGAATTGCTAGTGTACCCTGGTAGGTTTTTCTTTAAAAGGTTATAGCGCTTAAGAAAGACTTGTGTCAGGAACGCCATCTGTCGTGTGACTGGTTTCCGTTTTCNATCGAACTAGAAAGGAAATGAAATTGAAATTTTAATATTTTATTTTCCGGGTGCAGGAGGTGGGTGGAAGAGAGGCAGTTTTATCCGAGTAAATTGCCGGATTTGTTCGTTTCCCTTCTTATTCGATTCCAAGTAACGTCAAGACGTTTTGGAAAAAAAATACAAATTTACTCTCAACACATAACTGTCAATTTTGTGTAAACTATTTATTTCATTTTATTTTAATTATCTGAAACTCAGCTCATAGGAGATAGAGTACAAAAAAATGTCTGACTAACATCAAGCTTGAATTTTGTATACTAGTTAATCTTTTAGCGCCATTTAAGAATATGTGGTCGGCTAAGTTCGTCTGCGGACATAGCTTGGCAGTAGGCTTTTGAAAAAATCAATCCGGTGGAAAGCTGCTATGTCCCGCCCTTTATGTTGGACAATGTGATTTTCAAGATCCTGAGTACAGAATTAGTTAGTAGACCGAAAATCAAGCTGATGCTAGTTTGTCCCTTGACAGGTGACTACGATGATTTTTAGTAATATCAAGTTTGAAAATAACATCGACTTAATTTCATTATACCAATGCCCAGGCTGAAATCGTTGGACAACGTTATCCGTCCAAGCGTTCACGCGAATCTCTCGCGTTAAAGTAAATTTAAAAAAAATTAGGAAGGGAAAAAATGTTATCGGCAATATTAAGAAAGCCTGTTTCTTGACTTGTTTTGTTTATTTTTGTTATGTGTCAAAATATCACTTCGTATTGTAAATATAGAAAATCTATTAAGTTTTTGTTAAAACTAAAATTGATTTTATGAATTATGTTTAAAGAATAATTTAAGTAACTTAAATTATTTAAGTTCCTACCGGTTGTACACACCACACGTATTTTTACTTTCTCATATAAAGAGAAAGTATTGTGATGGCGCGAAAATTCGATTTTGAGATTTTGATGGATTTACACGTTTTGAGGTCCCCTGAGTCCAAAAAAGTGGTTTTTAAAAAATGTCTGTTTGTCTGTCTGTGCAGACGCCTGGAGCCTAAACTACTGGGCCGATTTTGACGAAATTTGGCATACATGTTCAGAAAAATCATACCCCGAGGCGAAATCGAGAAATGATTTTTAACTCCAAGTTTGAGGGCGCTACCCCCCAAAAACTCTGAAAAAAACACGAAAAGAAATATTTCTCGAAAACGGTTCTGACGATTTTGATTAAAAGATTATAAAATGTAGTCAATTTAAATACAAATCTAATGATATAAGCGGTTTTCCCGGGAAAAATCTAGTTCCTGAAAAATAGCTTAAAACGCGGATGGAGAGAGCCTGGGTTCGATTCCCCGACCGGGAGAAGTTATTTTGATGATATAAATATATATATTTTTTTTTATAAATATTTTTTTTATTCCTCACAATGTTTTGCATATATATATGTGTAACACACATATACACATATACAAACATACATATATACAATATATACATACATATACACATATAATATATATTTACATAGTGTGGGTGACCGCCCCCAAAAAAGCAGATGCTTGAACCTGGGGGCGGCCGCTAGTTTGAGCAAATAACTAAAGTACCAAAAATGCACAAATATCAAAATGTTTATAAACTTCATTTTTACGAGTAATGATAAAAATATTGAACAAAAACAGATACTATCAACAAAACAAATTAAATTGAAATATTGGTAACAAATAAGTATTTAAGCAATTTAATAGTGAAAGATAAAGAAAACTGAATGTTTACGCCAGTTTGTATGCAGAGAAGAATTATTATTTGTAAAGTTTTGTTTTCGACTGCTCAGACTTCGTAAGTGGGGCGTACACTGAATCTAGTTTTTTATTATGTATAAATGATAAATATGTTATTATTATTATATGTTATCAATGTATTTTGCAAATTGAATAAAAAGTGTGTTTATGTGTTTATGTTACATATATAGTTAAGAAGATCTAAAATTATTATTATTATTATTATTATTATCAATGATGCAAAGGTTAATTTAGTGATTAGAATAATAGTAGTGGGGTATCTCAGTTACGAAGTGTTTTTGATCCAGACAACTATTTCTTTTCTAAATTTGTAAAAATCTGTTATGTCTCTAATTTGTTGTGGAAGTGAATTGTACAGTTTAGTGGCAGTGTAAGATGAGTGTCGTCGTGCTATATCTGACTTTGGTCTGTTCGTTCGTAAGTCACATCTTGTTTTCTTTCTCGTTCCATAAGGGTGGTTAATAATGGTTTTCGGTTGTTTAAATTTATTTATTAATACAGATTTTGTGTACAGTTGGTTTATGTTTAAAACAGGGAATTCTGTAAAAAGTGCTTCTGTTGAGTAGTCTTTAGGTTTTTTCAATATTATTTTCATGATGGATTTCTGTATGATTCGGATAGGTTGTAACGTCGTAGTGCAGGCACCTCCCCAAACAAGGATACCGTATTGTAGTAATGATTGTACTAAGGCATAATAGATTGTCGTAAGAATTTTAATGCCACAAATTTCTCTGTGTTTTAAAATAATAAATAAATTTTCTTAATTTGTCTGATAGAAAAGAAATATGTGGTTTCCAGTTAAGTCTATAATCCAACATTACTCTTAGATACTTAGTTTTCTCTACTTTATTAATTTGTATGTTACATTGACAAGGAATGTTTGAAACATAATTGTCACATGTACAACTATGTATAATAAGCTGGTAATTACGGGGTTGGTTGACTTTAGTTTTTGAAAATGGAATGTAACAAGTTTTGTTTTCCTTCAGGTATAATAAATTAGTGTGAAGCCATTTATTTACAAGATAAAGTCCTTTGGTGGCTTTTTCATACACCTCATCCCATGAGTCGCTTTCGAAAAACAAAACTGTATCATCACAAAAACCAAAGACATTACCGATACTTTCTAAGGTATTGTATAGATCATTAATATAGATTTGGAACAATGTAGGTGACGTGACTGTTCCTTGGAGCAGTTGATAGTTATTTATTAGTTGTTTGTCGCTCAGTGTTTTGTTTATTTGTGTCTGTTGTTGTCTATTTTTTAAGTAAGTTGTCAAAAGTTGTAGTGCAGATCCTCTAATTCCGTATTGTTGTAGTTTTTCTAGTAGTTTGATATGATCCACAGTATCAAACGACTTACTGAGATCAAGGAACACAGCAAGGCATTTCTTATTTTTATCCAAACTACTAGTAACTTGTTTAGTCAGTTCATACAGTGCGTCTTGAGTGCTAATGTTTTTTTTGAAACCAAATTGGTTTTTACTCATAACACCATATTTAGTAAAAAAAATCAGTCATTCTCAACTTAATAATTTTTTCTAGTAATTTGGCGATATTTGATGTTAGGCTTATGGGTCTGTAGTTAGAGAGTTCTATTTTATCTTGGGCTTTATATAAAGGTGTAATTAATGCTGTTTTAAATGGTTGTGGAAAAATGCCGGAATTTAAAGAAAGATTAAAAATGTAAACTAAGGGTTTAACTAAGTAGGTTTTTGAAGATTTAATAATTTGTGAACTTATCTCATCTATACCTGGGGATGTATTGATCTTAAGTTCACTTATAAAATTTAAAATTTCTTTTTCATGAGTAGGTCTGAAAAAAATTGAGTTATCTATCTTTCTAATTAGTTTAGATGTAGAATTTTTACTACAGTTACATTTTTGTTTACAAATGTCTGCTAAATTTTTCCCAATATTAGAAAAATATTTATTCAACACATATGCTATTTCTTTATTATCAGTAATGACAGTACCCCTAATTTCAGTAATTTCAATATTTTTTTTTCTTTCTAGATAGACAGTTATTAATTGTTTGCCAAATCTTCTTTGAATCTTTATTTGCATTATGTATTTGTTCTTTGAAATAATTATTTTTAGTTATTCTAACCAGACTATTTATTTTATTTCTTTATTTTTTGTATATTTTCTGAAAGTCTTTATTTGTCGGGTCTTTAAGTAGTTTAGCGTTCAGTTTGTCTCTTTTATCCATGCTAGTTACTAGTGCACCTGTAATCCACGGTTTTAGTTTAGTTTTAAGTTTTTTCTGTTTTACTTAATTCCATAGATTTTTGTATTTCATTGATAAAGTAATCAACAGCCTGGTTTACGTCTTTTTTTTTTTTTTTCAATTCATCCTCATTTCTTTGGAATATCTCCTAGTTTTCTGTTAGCTAATTTAATTTCTTGCTCGTTAGTTCAATTTACAAGTAAAAGGTGTATTTTTATTTTATTATTTATTTATTTATTTTTTTTTTTAATTTTCGTGTTTGTATTAGCATTGTTTATTGTGTGATTAATGATCGTAAACACTTTTTTTTTAATCTTTTTAAAGAAAAATGTCTCACCTCGTTTTTGCCTAAATTGTGTCAGATTAGCTAATCATATATTTCAGAAAGGTTTTATCTTTTATTCTATTTACAAATTGTGTGAATCTTTTTTGTAAACTTTCCTTTTCACCCTTTATATGTGTGATTCTATAGAAAAACCAAGAATGATAATTTTTTTATCTCCAGTAGGGTAAAAAAGTTATGATTTTGAATTAGTTTAAAAGGACTAAAACAGGTCTTTTCATCCCTGAATCAAAAAGTAGGGAGAAAAAGTAAAAAGTAGGGCGAAAAAGTAAAGTAGGGCGAAAAAGTAAAGATTGCAACTTAATTATTTTGTAAATAGTAGAAAATGAATGGTTAATGTAATGAAGATGTTGAAATCAGGTTGGCGTCACTGCTTTTACGACCATGTTTATCTATGTTTATAACCTGCATCTAAGTAACCTTCTATTTGAGTTTTATTCCAACTCTCATTTGTTTTTAATACTGAATCTCTTATATCTGCTATTAAAAGTGCTAATAATTATTGTTATTTATTAAAATAATAAATAAAAACTGTGCAATGAACGAAAATATGTATGGGATGTATGTGAGTAAAGTGCCATTATTCCCTTCGCGATAATCATCTCCCTGGGCTTCGCCTCGGGAGCTAATTAGCGTTATTCCCTTGGCTACGCCTCGGGAATTAAAAAGTCTAATTCTTTCGGCTTCGCCTCGGGATTTAGGGACATGATTCCTTCGGCTTCACCTCAAGAATCAACTTTTTCGCTCAGGGAATAATGGCTTACTCTACTCCCTAGGTGCATAAAAAATTATTAACTTTTTAGTTATTAATTATTAGCTCTAATCAGAAGTTATTTTTTGTTTCAGATCTCAAACCTAAATTGAAAAACCATTACAGAGCGCATCGTCTGTCGTTCTGGTTGAACCTGGTGCCAGATCTTCATAAACCTGGCGGTGATGACGTACCCACATCGCATCATCAGCTTCACGATGACATCAGGCATTCGGTAAATAAATCAAATATTTCTTACCGTTTTAATGTATTTTTTGTATCGTTCTTACAGTTGATGGCACCACAAAGATGTAATAATAGCTATTTACGTACCTAGAGCAGTAAGGGCGTTATTACAGGCCGAGGGAGAAGTTTAAAAGCACGAGTGCGTTTAACGCCCGAGGCCTGTTATAGTGCTTACTGCTCGTGGTGCGACCACATGTAAACTAACTACAAAGAACAATTTTGCCGTAATCTTCAAAAAAAATAAATGCATTTTAAGGTTAAATCATTGCCAAAACAAACCGCAGTTATCAAAATATTGATTGTTTACGAATTGAACAGCTGACGCTGAGAACTACCAGCGCTTCCTGCACGCCGCGGCCAGGAAGTGGCCGCTTCTGGAACTACTAGCGGCCCTGTAATGGAAAAACCATGCATTATTACAGGCCCTAGGGCTGTAATATGGAACATTACCGGCCACTCAAGATAGGAATTTTTACAAGTAGAAGGCGATAAATTTATATATACGAGTAATTTAATCATATACTTTTATCGATACATTCTTAAAATAAGTTCTATTAATGTAATCGAATCATTGGATTCTTTTTTTTTATTTTTGGATTGACCTGAAAAACCTAGATATCTGCTTTTTATTCGTTTAAAATAGCAACATATCTTTATTTGTTTTTAATATGGTGTATATTTATAGTTTTTAATTTTCTATCATTATGTACCGGACACTATTGGAATTACAATTGTTTAATGAAATCTTCTATACTTATTCATATCACAAAAAACATTCCTTTTTACATTTTCTTCTCAAACTTTGTAAAATAAATAAACGAAAAAAAGAAATCAAATATTCAAAAACATCACCTTAGCAACAACATATGCTACATTGTGTGACATACGATTACTCATACTGACATGATAACACTCTTATTGATAAGGTGGTAACAGCTGTATGTTTGTGTTTACAACACTGAAGGAGGAGGAATCAGCTGAGTCAGAGAAGGAGGATTCCGGAAGTTGGTCCCAGAACGAATTCGGTTTAAGAGATTCGCCGGACTACTACTATCCGGTACTAAGCCAACAACCAATCAAACTTTGAACTAACCCGGAAATTTCTTTGCTGAAAATTAATGTACTAAACTAACTAAAGCTTCTTTTTTTAACTACCTAATTTAATTTTCGGTTTTGGTTTTCATCTAATCATATGTTTTTCGAGTTGACTATCAGCTGATAGATATACGAGACTATTTACAGCTGGTTTTTTTTTTGGAGGTTAATAACAAATAATTGTATATTTCAAACAATTAATCACCTTTTTCTGATTGTAATATTTAACCGATTTTATTTTGGAAGTTTGCCTAGTTTTTTTGTTTGTTTGTTTGTTTTTTGGGTCTGTAGGCAAATCCGAGGACAATTATAATTTCCTTTGTTTGTCTGTCTGTCCGTTTGAAGGTCTTTAACGCACCTGATTCCCCCCTCCCTCACCCCCTTAAAATCATTTTTAACTCTGCAGTTATGTTATTGTTTTATGGGCCCCATCAAATTTTAATTATTGTTATTGTAGTGTGTTATGGAAATGTGTTAGAATATAATTACTCAAACCATAAAGGAGACTGACTCAGGACTGACATTTAGCCGTGACAAAAGCTTCATATGGCCTATGAGTACAGGCCTAAAGGAGAAGGTGTTTAATGAAATATATTTTGTTTTTGTTTATTATTGTTTATAAATATATATAACTTCTTAATAATTACGAAGTCTTTAAAACTATTTCTATACTTTAAAACTATAAAGCCGGGCCCACACAATGGCCCCCACGGCTAAGCCAATGTTTGGATTAGTGGTTCTTTCACACATCATAAGAGGGAAAACACTAAAAAGACTAGACCGAACAAGTCAAACTAATTATGGAATAATTGCAAGATAAAAACAACTTTTTATATACCTACTACGTTTATAAATTTTCTCTCATAATCATAAAATGGGTCATATCAAAACAAATTAATAACTTGGGGATTTTTTCCGAACTAACTTTCCATACAGCACAATTCGCTGAAAACGAATTAAATTTTGCTGAAAGATAGCTAAAAGTATTAAAATAATACATTGCCATCGTCTTCTGAGCTATTCTAAAAGTTTCAAATGTCTAGCTACTCGGGAAGTTAGTTAAAAATCGATTGCAAGATTTTTACTGGACAAAAAAACGAACAAACAAGAAAGCAAGCTAATAAAAACGTAGTAAAATTATGAAAATGTATTTATTTGTTTGAACCATGATCGAACCAAAGATTGTGAATGCTCGTTTTATTGGCCTCATATTGCTCATACGGTGCGGCAAGCGTCACTTGGCCAACGTGTGGATGCTTGAGTTGGTGAGTTGATGTTTATGAAGGTGCTGGTGATGGTGGAGGTAGAGCAGGCGTTGGTCAATTAGCATTTGGCCAGTGTGTAAATGGGAAGCTGGCACTTGTGAACATGCGCCATTTGGCCAACGCCAGCTTCAATCTCCACCAGCGCTTTCAACAGAGCCAACTCAACCATCTACACGTTGGCCACGTTACACTTGCTATACCGAATGACCAATGTGGCCAATATATTATAAGCTAAAACATAAATAGAAGTAATCCAGTCAGCATTCTCAACTTACTTTTCATATTAATCCAAGTAACAATACATGGTGCTGCACTCTGTTTTTTAAAAACATAAATCTTATAGTAATTCAATTTAACTTGGTCGCTTCGTTGGAATTCTGCAATGTTGAACTATTTGTCTCAAGATGTTAAAATTCCTGTAAAATTCATGAGCTGTAGTTCAAACACGGTTTGGTTTATAGCTATTATATTCAGAGAGGCTTAAAACTTTATATAGCTTTAGTCGTTTGAAGATCAATTAATTCCATCGACAAAAACATGGGTTCTGCATTCCAGTTCTCAAACTTTAAAGTATGGTTTAAAATTTAAAACTTTAAGACGACAGTTTATTTTCTCAACCCTCCCCTCCACCGATATCGTTTTGTTTGAGAAAAGCGGTTTAATTTTCGTGTTTAAAGCTTATCGGTGGGAGGGCTGAAGTTTTCATAAAGTTTCTGTGGTTAAAATAGAAGTGGGGGTAAGGTGGGAGAAACAAGTTTAGCATCCTAATGTTAGCACAAAACTGCTTTACACAGGGATCCAACGAGTTAATCCGTCCCCGGGGCCTGATAAGAACCAATGATAACAACGCCTCTCTAACTCCCCCCAACCCCTTCTCTTTAAACCGACTGATAATTTAATGACCTTATCGAGATAGCGCCCGCTTCCTCTGCTAGTCGACCGTCGACGGTCGACTGGAATCGAGAAAATCCATTAGAATGGGATACGGCAAAGTAAAATATGACTCTATCACGCAATCCCGAATTGCGTGATAACTAGGCAGCCTGTGAAGACTTTAAACGGGTTCTTAAATAATTAGCATTCCCCCCTCCGTTGAAGATAAACCGTTTCCCTCCATTACTGAGAACAAGATACCGATCTCCCCTTAACTAGTCTGTCTCATTTATTAACTCATTGATAAATTTTGTTCCTCATTAAGGTTCGTTTAATGTCATTTTTAAAGAGCACACTTTACCTTAAATAATTTAGTAAATACAATTAATAAGGATCTAGTAATAAAACAAATCGGTGTTCCTACTTGATTGCCGCAAACCGTTTCCAACCTATTTATAGGTCTCTAGTCTTCAAAAGTTTCAAAACTGTTACAAATTACTCCTTTTTCCTTTGTGATGATTGTTTTTTTCTTACTTTTATTTAGACTCTCTAAATTAAACCAAATTTTTCGTTTTTCTCTTTTAATTGTAGACACATATTATATATTTATATTAAATCTTATATGAAAAACTTAGAAACTCTTCAATAAAACAAGTTAAAAAATAATAATTTGAAAGAAAAAAAAAGGAAAAAGCTAAGTTTGTTTTGTTATCACACAATGTGCGACACTCCGCCCGATATTCTTTCTCCTTTTCATCCATTTCAAATGGTTTAATTAGGTAATTAAGTAATTTCGTCGTCTCTACTATAGCTTTCCCCGTAAATATTCCTTAGTTCTGCCAGATTATAAGAAATCTCTACATAATATTATTTTTTATGAATATTTTTAATGATTAATATGGTAAAATGTTCCTTGTTTAGAAAGAAGGATAGTAAATTTCTCCCCTAGATCTAATTTAGATCACAGTGTTTCCAAAATTCTATAGAAAAAAAGCCAATAGCCGCGGCACACGCATAAATTTATGCAGGGTCGCAGCCATTATGTGTCGGTAGGTCTACTGGGTCCCCTTCTTACCGGGGGGTCTCCCTCTAAAAAAAATTTGAAATTTACATGTCTGTAAATCACTCTTTACGCTATTTTTTGCTTTTACCCATACTTGATAATGACACTTATCATATTACTTAATTGTTTATTTTATTGGTACTATGGCTTCATTTGATAGCCGCATTCTTTGCAGATACTGAATGAGCAGATGAGATACGGAAACATGATGTTGTAGTAAATCCAAAAGACAAATACGTTTCATAATATTTTCTCGTAGTCAACTTTGAATCGGTTTCAATTACTACTGTGCACTGTACAACAGGCATTATTTTGCTACGTTTTAATTAGCTTGCTTTCTTGTTTGTTCGTCTAGTTCAAATCTTGGAATCGATTTTTAACTAACATCCCGAGTAGCTCGACATTTGAAACTTTTAGAATAGCTTAGAACCCGATGACAATGCATTCTTTTAATACTTTTAGCCTTATTACAGCAGAACTTAATTCAGTTTTCAAATTTATGACAGAAAATATAAAAACGTAGTACATAAAAAGTTCTTTTTATGTTATAATTTATTATTCTGGATCCCACGGTACACAGTTTAGGAAGTATGTTTAGTAGCTTTGAAAATTAAAATTAGTTGGCGTGGAAAAACTTTCATTTCTATTATTAAAAAATATTTATATGTTTTTGAAAAAATGTTGTGTGATAGTTTTTGTTTATTAAAACTAGATGAAAAAACATTGTTTGTCGATAATTTGTCATTGTGTGGAGCTTGTGATGTATATTTGTCTGCCCCCCCCCCTTGAGACCATCTAGTTGGTAGATGGTTGATGTAAAGTCTACATGTTTTGTTTTTCGATACTTGTGGGTCTTTTCTTTGTTTTTCTGATACAAATAAAAAAACTCCTTTCTGTAGTGTTAGAAAACAATAGAGGACTTTGAAAAAGTGGGGGTAGTATTGTAAGTAGAGCGAAGTAGGA
>KZ652515.1:144371-156805 GCA_001010745.2 Gerris buenoi | reverse complement strand
TATATTATATATATATATATATATATATATATATATATATATAAACAGGGTGTTCTCTGATTACTAATTAAAATTTCAATATGTAAAAAAAATAACCTTGAATAACTCAAGAACGCTTTGTGGTATTTAGTTGACATTTGGAAAAATTTTTAGTCGTACTAAAGAAGATGGAAATATTGATATTGATGTAGTTTTTCTTCTTCTTTGTCCCTAATTTATTTAATCCTTTTTTTGTGGATTCGGTCTTTTAGGGTAGATAATGATTGAGCAATTTACATTTCGGTCATCTTCAGGCCTAAAAACATCGAAATATTTCTGTAAAATTTATATTTAATAGATTAAATTAGAGACAAAGAAGAAGAAAAACTACCAAATTAAATTAGCTGGTCAAGAATTGCTAATAGAAGGTTATGGATGACAACAACGAAAACATCGTAAATAACATAAATTTATGCATACAAAAAATTTATTGACAAATAAAATTGTACTTTTTATAAAGATTTATAGAACGTCAAAAATTTAAAGATTAAACTATGTAAAGTAAAATCTATTAAATATAAATATTACAGAATTATTTCGATGTTTTTAGGCCTGAAGATGACCCGTGAAAGGTCGAAATATAGCCGTATTTGAAATTTAAATTGTTCAATTATTATCTACCCTAAAAGACCGAATCCACAAAAAAGTATTGACATTGAAGGTTCAATAATGATGTGGAAATTTGACGACTGAATGACCGAGGAGATAATGGGATTACTCGTAAAATAATTACATGTTTTTCCTTAGAACCTTTTTAAAAAAAAAATACTCTGCCAACTAATGTGGCACATAGCTTCAAAACAAATTAAGATATATACTTCGATAAAAATAATCAAAAAGTTGGAACGGCTGTGTTCCAGTAAATATTTAATTAAGTTGGAAAAATTTAAACATTTGATGGAGAAACATAGCCTCCAACAAGCGCCATATGTTAGCGTACCTATAATTTATTTAATAAACAAATATAAACCTGCAACTAAATCGTAGAAACCACTGTTTTTTTTTTTTTTTTTTTTTTTTAACCCCCCTCTCAAAACTAAAAATAACACAAAATAGAATACAAAATTATATTTTTAAAAAACAAACAATACAAAAGGGCATTCATTTGTCTAATAAATACATAAGTATGTATAATACCCTAATATCAAAAAGTATTTAAACCCTTTAACCTACAAAAAAATTATAAATCAGTACAGAAGTACATGTACAAAAATTTTAAAAAAATCAACAAATAAAATAGCTTTAATGTACATATCAAGGTCTTTAAAATGATATACGACACGATACTAAAAACCAAAACAAGTGGTCACGTGACACGGCGCACGGGGAAAAGTTTACCCTCAAGTTCTCAGCAAGTAGGATGAACTAATGAAAAAAAATATACTCGATTTAAACAGCATTAGTGTGAGATTCAATCGCTGCAATCAGAAATAAAATCGGCCAACTATTATAGAATCTATGGCCATACAAAGACAAATATGGAAAAAAAATAAAACCAAAAAATAACAAAATTATCACCATCTAAGGTATAACCGATGATGATTCGCCAAAAACTCATAGGACTAAAGTTGTAGATCTTTTAAAATCAGCTACCACTTGTGCTTTCCATTTTCGAATACGACTTACCGTTTAGCTGCAATAACCCCAAACTAGCTTAAAAATCAAGCCGGCCATTTTTATTTTTTTAAGTGTGGAAGGAGGGGGAAAAGTAAATTTTGTATAATTATTTTGGTTCACAATATGAACGTTGCGCGTCGAATGGCGCCAACCGCAAGTCTCTAGCTCTTCTGGAAGNCTAGATTTCTCTTTCCTTCATTTCTATTTCCTAGATTTCTCTTTCCTACATTTCTATTTCCTAGATTTCTCTTTCCTTCATTTCTATTTCCTAGATTTCTCTTTCCTTCATTTCTATTTCCTAGATTTCTTTTTCCTACATTTCTATTTCCTAGATTTCTTTTTCCTACATTTCTATTTCCTAGATTTCTCTTTCCTTCATTTCTATTTCCTAGATTTCTTTTTCCTACATTTCTATTTCCTAGACTTCTATTCCCTAGATTTCTCTTTTCTAGATTTCTATTCCCTAGATTTCTATTACCTAGAGTTCTATTCCCTAGATTTCTCTTTCCTACATTTCTATTTCCTAGTTTTCTCTTCCCTAGATTTTTCTCCATAGATTTCTTTCTCTGAAGTTTTCTTCATTAGTTTTCCCTTAGTTTCCCCTTATTTTAACCTTTTCTAGCTGGTAAATTTAAAAGGAAAATTCAATAATTATGTTATTTCCTCTCTCTGTACCTCGTGTAACTTTAATTTTACCGGGAGATTTTCCGTCGGGAAATTTGAAAAGCGATATCTTCTCACAATATTTCTACGAACAACACGCCCAGGCGCTGTCTAGGGTTACCAAGGGGCCGAGGCCCCCGCCCCTACAAATTTTGTTATTATTAATTAATAGGGCCCCCCCCCCTCGGTTCTAACATTACCTCGAATTATAATTAAACTTAGAGCAGTGTTAGTGTTGCCTAAACTAAACCTAAGTAAAGAAAAATATGAATTTCGGAAAAATTATTTTACAAAAAAAAAAATTTATAAAAGAAAAGCAATCATTACTCTAATTGGAAAAAAAACAAATATTGATTTTTGTTTGATTTATTTTAGCATTAGTTATTTATAAAACCTCCACCTACATTAATTAGCGAGTTCTACACTGATGTATTAATTACTAAAATAATTATAGATCAAGCAGTAGAAATAATCAATCAATTCGAGCAAAGATTAAAACTTATCTATAAAAAAATAAATAGTAAAATAATAATAAATTAGTTGGAACTAAAATAATTATAAATCATAGAGTCTTAAGTATAGTGTATTGCATATTGCATACCCTTATGGTTGCAGGGACATGCCTGCCGCCTGCCCCCAAGAACCTGAATTCTACTAAAATCATTATTGGATTAAGAAGTAAGGACTGCAGGCTGCATTGTTCTTTTTTTTGTTTATTTTCTTGTTGTGTCAGTTTCGAATCATATAAAGCGCCTACTATTTCCTGAACTCATGTTGGCGCAGTGGCGTATCCAGCCACTAGATCTGGAGAGGGCACATTCTAAATCAGTTTAGATGGAGGGGGGGTGGTATTCGTAGTGGTAACAAAAAAATAAACTACTTGTTAAACTACTTGTTCAACAAACAGCTAACCCCCCCCCCCCATCCAAAAAAAAAAAAAAATATATCTAATAAACAATCAAAATCTTCGCACCCAAGTGTCAACAACTGTTTTTAGAACGTATTGTAAGTCATGGGCGTCGTCTGCAGTTAATTGTTAAATTTGGGGGGGTGTCCGGGGGCACCTCTGAATCCCTGAATCACTCATTAATTTTCAAAGTATCAGCTGCTAAGCATCTTTTCAGTCCTGTTACATTTAAAAAAAAAATGATTTTTTTGAAATTCTGGAGCTTTCTACTCGTAATTGAGGGATGTCACGACAGACAATGTTTTTTTCATCTAGTTTGAATAACAAAAACTATCACAAAATTTGTCAAAAACATATATAAATATTTTATAATAATAGAAATGAAAGTTTCTCCTCACAACTAATTTTAATTTTCAAAGCTCTTTTAAAATGATGATTTATCTTATGTGTAACATTAATAATTTTAATAGATAAGTAGTAATTTTAGTAGATAAGTACGCTCTCGGCGTGGCCGANTGCAATTAAGCCATAACTTAGGCCCTTTTTACGCCCCGTTGTGGAGAGTTCTAGCTACTTCACACATCATACATTTGTACATTGTACCACCGAAGCGAGTATGGTTTGATCATTAGTAAGCTATATAACAGTGCGTCAAAGCGTGGGGTATGAGTCCCCATAAAGGGTGTACCTCGCCCTACTCCGTCCTCGAACCATAGATACAAATTACATCATCATGACACGGATCGGACCCACATCAAAGAGTGGGGATAGAGTCCCCATAAAGGGTGTCCCTCGCCCTGCACCGTCCGCGATTTATTGATGCAATTCAGAGTATCATGACAAGGGATCGAACTCACGACCCCGAGCGTAGTTAAATTTTAATTTCCAATAAATATTGTGTCCATACCCATAGTACGAACCAACATATCACTTTTCTAAAACAAGAGGCGATAATCGCCGGTTTCTGTACGATTAAGCTAAAATTATCAAGTTTTAAATTTCAATAGTTGTATATTCTTTTTCTACACTTCAAGACCTTTAAATTGATGTATAACATGTCATGGGGACTAAAAACTTTTTTTTGTCTCCTGCCATATTGGCCGCCATCTTGAAAATATTTAGTGTTAAATTTTAATAGTTGAATAGTAGTATGAATTGGAACATTCCAACAGACTGACAGACAGACAGAACCGTTATATAAAGTTTATTTTCGTACTTCGTACAGACACCTAAAAAGCCGCTTAAAACAGTTCTCTTGAATTTTACTTTTTAGTCTAAGTCTCAGATTTATTTTCTAAGTTCACAAAATAATTTTTACTTAGGGCACCTGAAATTATCATCAATGATTTTATTAACTAATTCAAATTTTGAATTGTTAATTAAATACAGAATTGATTTGGCTTTCCAAGATTACCAAAGGTAAATATAGCATAGTTATCATTCTGAAGAAAGACCTCTTTTTTCAAATTGTTAAATTCATTATCTAAAAGGTACTATATCTTAAAAGGTAATCATCTGATCTAAATGAAATCTATATTATTTGTTGAAAGTGGCTCACAGATCGTTAACTATTAATTTCTAATGTCTGCGTAAATTTATTGTTGTTTAATTAATCATTTCAATCATGTAAAATGAATAAACAATTGTGGCAGATTTAAAAAATAGTGTGCCAATTTGTAGGACACATCCTCACGTGCTGCAATTGGACAGTGGGCAAGATGTCTGATTCGATTCTCAGAAAGGTCAAACTTATTTGTATTCACGCAGATTTTTTTACATTCATATGCTAACATCACAATTTCTGCAAAATATGATTACCTTTAAAGATAATGAAAACATAAGTTTGTTTATGCTGGAGGAAGCAAATGGCGTAGAAGGTTGAAATTGACATGGGATCAATTACCCATAATTAGCCAATTATGACCTTCCATGTATAAATTTCATTAAATTTGAACTAGTGGTTTTAAAGGTACAGTGGTTCGTGGTTCACAACAATTTTGATGGACAGACCGACAGATAGATAATAAAAATGTTCATTGATGTTCAAAGATTTGATTTATGCGCAGGAATTTCTTAAATGGAAGTCATATTTTTGACATTTTCATGTTTGGGCTGCGTTACTATTAAACGTTACTCGGTGTGTCAAGGAGTTAGAAAGATATAGGAGGTGAGCACAGTCTGTCTCCAGCTGTAGGGCCTCCCTCTACCGCGCTTTATCGGGCCGAAGAAAGTCGAAAAGATTTATACGTTATCAAGGCGTTAGGAAAGTATTGGAGGTGTGAATTTTTTTTCTTTTTTCAGAACGATCATATAGCTTCCGTTACCTTTATGATAATGATGATAAGCTCATCATAAATGATGATAAGCTGATGTTATGATTGATAAGCTTGGAAGCAAAACAGCTTTGTCTTTCGAATTTCAAAGACAAAACTCAAATGTTTGAGAACTTTCAAGAATCGTGTTCAAAACTCGCCCACACTGGAACGTGTTCGAACGTTGAACTCCTTTTCGATGTGTCGGAACACGAAGAAACATTCGTGTTTGCAGAGCGCGCATTCACGTTGACACCAAGCGCACTTCCTGCTTTGAAACGTATACAAGAATGCGCGCTTGGTGTGAACGTGGCTTTAGATTTATGCAGCGCGAATTTGTTGAGGTTTCCAATTTGCTCATTGGATTAAAGATCTACGATCGATAGTTTGATCGTAGTCCAAGAGAATTTTCGAAACAGTTTATTTATTTGTGATTTTCTTTAAAATTTCTTATCTTTCTTTCTTCAACTTTTCTTATTAATCTATTCTTCTTTTTTTTTGGACGGAAACAGAAGAGAATAAGTTTTTAAAGCAGAACTTTTTAAACGGGGGGGNTATTTGCATTCATTTTGTTTTTCTGTCATATAACTTTCTACACAGTACATGATATGTTACATCATTTTAAAGCTTATGAGTGGGCGCAGTTTTTAAGCTATTCAAAAGAATATGTTGACTGTGCAAACAACAAAGTTGTGCAGGTTCATATTTTTGTCGTTATTCTTAAACAAACATTTTATTATGTTTTAATGTCTGTAATATTAATTCAAACAAAGCTGAAGGAGCAAATGTTATATTATTTTAAAGGGAATTTAATGCCCTTTCTAACGGCGAAAACTACATCTTTCTAGCTATAATAGTTTTTGAGTTATAAAGCCTTTTATCGCAAAATAAAAAATATATCGAAAATATCGATACATCGATATATCTCGAAAACGAAGGTCGATAGGACACGTGTTCATATAACATTTTTTGTAGCAAATTTGATGTAGAATCACACCCTGCTCTGTGTCCCTGTTAAGCTGGAACACCCTGTATATTAAGTGTAATAGTTGCATATTCTTCTTCTACCCTTCAAGACCTTTAAATTGATGTATAACATGCCATGGTAACTAAAAACTTTTTTTAGTCGCCCACCATATTGGCCGAGCCGCCATCTTGGAAATATTAAATAATAATATATGTGTCAAAAAACCCAAAATTTGTCCAGTTGTCTAAAATACCGAGATGTACCTGTGTGCCAAATTACATGTTTCTAGTTATAATAGATTATGAATAGAAACAAGCCAACGGACAGACAGAGCCGTTATATAAGGCTTCTTTTTTACTTTGTACAGAAACCTAAAATTTATTATATTTCTTATATAAAGTGAAAGTATTGTGATGGCGCGATAATTCATTTTTGAGATTTTGATGGATTTACACGTTTTGAGGTCCTCTGTCTCCAGAAAAATGGTTATTATAAAATGTCAGTAGTCTGTGTAGACGCGCGAAGCCTTAAACTACTAGGCCGATTTTGACGAAATTTGGCTTATTATCATCAAGGAGGAGAATGGTTTTTCTGAAAAAGACGAGACTAACTGCGTTTTTTACATAATCACATACAAAAGAAATTGGACTTTTTTCAGTGGAATAAATATTCATGACATGAGATAATACGATGTTTAGGTTAGTAAAAATCAATATCATATAAAAATGTATGAAACTCAAATATCTAACCGGTTTTGATGGGTCTGATAGGGTAATATATCTGAATTTAAAGTTATATAATATGTACTTTGAATATTATCTATATATATAAAATCCAAATACCACTCACTGACTCACTGACTCACTGACTCACTGACTCACTGACACATCACGATATCTCTGAAACCACTGGACCTACGACCATGAAATTTTGTAGGTGTGTTCCTCTTACCTCCTAGGTGCTCGCTAAGANGCTTTGTTTGATTGTTTTATTATCGAAATATCAAATATGTCAAAATATCAAATATGCAAGAGAAAAATCTGATGTGATTGCTTTAGAAGATGATTTTGTTTTATATAAGATTGCTTTTGGTTGTCTAGGAACAATTACATGTTATTAACAACGTAACTAATAACCTTTAGATAATTAATACGGTTAACAGCAAACATTAAAATACATATGTATTTATAAAGAAAACTGTATTATAATATTAATTGTCGTAATAAAATATCACATTATACTTATCCTTATTAGCTGACATCATATAAAGTTCGAGTTTTTATCGAGATATCGATACTGTTTCACCAAATTGCCATTTGGGAGGTTTAGTATAGGGGTGTCGCATAATGAACCACTTTTTAAGAACCCAATTCTATAGAATTGTTCCCTCTACCCTTTCCTTACTCTGACATAGTAGCTCCTAGTGGCAGATTAAATAATTAAGTGACAGATTTCAAAACAAAGTATCACATTTGTCCGCTAGGATCGTTTACTATTTGTCTCGGGAATTACGTCACAGTACCCTGGTTATTCCGCTCAAAACCGTCTCCTAGCGCACCTTAGCAGTGAAACTGGGAACTTGTATCCTTAAATTTTCACACTCGGACCGTTTATCTAGCTGAAGAATTGATAAGAGAGCAAGACACGCAGCCTAGGTTACTTTCCAGGGTTTAATAAACGGGAATCGTGGTTAACATTTGAAATTGGGAGAGTTTCTAGTTTAGTGTTGAAGTAAAGTAAAGGTGTACAGTGTAGAAACTAACTAATCACCCGCAATAAACCGCGCGATTCGGGGACGCACTCAACTCATGAAACGCTTTGATGACGTCATAAATACACATTACACCCTAACGGCTTCACCTTGATATGTGGGACTGTCGTGAGTTAATATGTGGGACTGTCGTGAGTTAATATGTGGGACTCGTAGAAGCGTTCCTCTTTAACACGTAGACCATGCCTTTATGGTTGAACCATTAAATCCCCACGCTATGATTTAACATTGGTCTTAAACCATTAATTTCTCTATTATTTCTGCGCAGTTATTTACCGAGTCAAGATTTATCCATTGACGTCCCCAATTAATTGACTTACTCATGATAATTACTATATTAACCAAATAGTAATTTTGACAACCTAACCACGTGACTGTAGTTGGTATAGAATAATATAATGCTATTATTGCATTGTATAGAATAATATAATGCTATTATTGCATTGTATAGAATAATATAATGCTATTATTGCATTGTTTTTTCCTTGTCGCTGAAGTAAAAAAATTAGACTTAGCAATTAAAAATTCATCCTTTTTACCTCGTGTATAATTACTTGGTCCGGGATTTTTCTTTTATTAGTTATTTTGGGCTTTAATGCTTAAATGTAATTATTATTTAATATTTGATAAACATTTACCATAACAAATAACTCCTTACTGCCAGGAATCGAACCTACCTTCTCATAGTCTACGTTTGGAATTTTCTCAGGAACTAGATTTTTCCCAGGAAGACGCCTTTAAAAGTTTGATTTGTTTTTAATGGACTACGCCTCGGGGTATGATTGTTCTGAACGTTTATACAAAATTTCGTCGTAATGGGTCGTGTAGTTTAGGATTTACGTGCCTAAACAAACTAAGCAGACTATATACCGACAATTTTTCAAAAATTATTTGGACTCACAAATCTTTCACAATACTTTCTCTTACTGAATACTATGTACACGAGAATTAAAAGTCATGTCTTTTCTTGTGGCCGGATCATACATATTTTCAGGACGCGCGGCAGTCTTTAACGTGTGTTAACTGACAGTCAAAACAGTCAGACCTTTCATGGGCAGTTCAGACTCTTTGAGATTCTGACGATTAGTTCGACAGTCCCTAAGACCGATTGTCCAGTTTAAACTCTCAGCTCTTCTGACGGACTGTTCAGTCTAAACTATCAGTTCTTCAGACGGACTGTCCAGTCTAAACTATCAGTTCTTCAGACGGACTGTTCAGTCTAAACTATCAGTTCTTCAGAAGGACTGTCCATTCTAAACTATCAGTTCTTCAGACGGACTGTTCAGTCTAAACAATCAGTTCTTCAGACGGACTGTCCAGTCTAAACTATCAGTTCTTCAGACGGACTGTTCAGTCTAAACTATCAGTTCTTCAGACGGACTGTCCATTCTAAACTATCAGTTCGTCAGACGGACTGTCCTGTCTAAACGCTATATGTGGGTTACATTCGAGAAACTATAAAAATTTCATTCAAATCTTATAAGTAGGTACTTTTGAAGCTATAGGTGTAAATAAATGTATGTTTGTGTGCATGTGGAAGAGAAACAAATAGGCGCAGAAGGTTAAAACTTATATGGGACTAACAATGGGCTAATTATGACCTACCACCCAAATTTTATTTAAATTGGACATGTATTTTTTATGATATGGTGGTTCGTAAAAAGTGAACGACAGACCGACAGACAGACACGGAACCTAAAATTTTCCCTGATGTCTGAAACTGATTTCTGTCTTGGATTTTTTTAAATCGGAGACCTAAAAATGTTTCGTTCTTTAGAACGATCACATAGCTTCCGTTACCTTCAGTAAGCTCCGAAGGAAAATGTAGGTATTTTATCACAAAATGAGTTTATAAATTTAAAAATTTAAGGGAAATAATTTCATTTAAAGATTATTCAATAAGAAGAATTGAAACGTAATTTAAAGCAGACGAAAACAAAAATACGTTAATGTTACAGAGGCAGTTTCACTTTAGATCAACATGTTCTAAATTTTAATTGAAATTCACAGAACGAGATCAAAATTTTTAGAGGCAATTTCGTCGGATTTGAAACAAAGAGATAAGAATAAATTGTTTTCTGAATAAATCTTTGTTATAATTTTAGGTCAAGGGGGAGGGATGGAGGGGGGTTCTCTTGATTTCTACTCGACATCTTTCGGAGCTAATTTTGTTTTAAAATTGTAATCTGACAAAAAAATTTTCGTAAAATGTTTNGTATAAGTAGGAGGGATAGAATCTAGATATTCTCGAATAGTAAAATAATTTGTATGCTTTCCTGGTAGTTTATAAACTTATCAAATATAAAAACACTTCGTAGCGAAGCACGGGTATCCAGCTAGTAACAGATAATATACATTTCAGTATTAAATTAATAATGTAACAATTAGCTTTAACTAATAATATCGGAATAGTTTCAATAACTGAGAATGACGTTGCGGTTGTAAGTTTGAATAGTTTGGATCAGATTAAATATTATGCGAGGCAATCATCTCGCATGCATCTGGTGGATGTGATAGCGAACTCTTGGATTCCTCTCCACGACCGTATGTAAACCTAGTGCAGGATGTTTACATAGGTTGATTGACATGTAAACACAGGAGGTCGGTTTTGCAGGGGTCACCTCACAATATAACCCACCTGCTCAACTCACATCTTCCTAACACGTAATTCTCAAATCCCCCCCCCCCCACNATATAGAAAAGACTAATTATATGTGCCAGTTTTTTCCAATTCTATACATGATGTAATTAATTTACGTATAGGGTAGTCCAACCCAAGATAGTTAAACTATTCTTCTCTTACATGTTTAAGCTCGCCAAACGTTTTAGCATTGAGCCTCTCAAAGCCAAGCTGTATAAGTTGGCTATAAAAACTAATTTCATTAGTTTTTATTCCGAGCTTATCGAAGGTAACAGAAGCTATGTGATCGTTCTGAAGATTTAAACATTTTGTAGAAATGTTATTAAAAATTTCCAAAATTCCAAGACAGAAATCTGTTTGGTTGGAAAAATTTTTGGATCCGAGTCAGTCTGTGGCTCAATTTTTGCGAAAAAAAAAATCTTACAACATCTGAAAAACTACTTGTCTAATTTTATTGTAATTTGGATGGCAGGTCATAATAATTAGCCCATTGTTTGTCTTATATAAGTTTCAACCTTCTTTGGAGCAATTTGTTTCTCTTTAACATGCGCACAAACATAAATTTATTTACACCCAAATCATCAAAAAAACCTTCATCTGATTTTTATGAAATTCGGATGGTTTGTCGAAAGTAGCTTGCAGATGGCCCCAGATTAATTTGAACCGTTTCAACTCTCTAAATTTTACTTAATTGATACTTTAATTAATGTAAAATATAACAACATTTTTGACTGTTTTAAAAAAACGTTGGAAAGTTAAATAAATTTGATAATAATATAGTCCAAGATCCGGTGTAAGGAATATATACCCTCATCTGTTATTTAATTGCAATAAAGAATATATGATAGAGAATTTATAGATTGATACATAGCAAATAGGTTGCCTAGCTAAATTGCATATCGATGGTGTTAAATAATAAACTGTTTATAACCTTCCCCTTACTTCAACTCCCTCGATGTGTTATTTATGAAAATCGAACATTAACTGAGAGAATTAACCCCAAGGAATTCAAAAAATAAGGGTTGCCTACTTTCCTCTCTGGACAACTATGGAGTTGCCAGGTATAAACAGGTGAGTAACATAATTAATATGCCCTCATTAGTTATTATATCGAGTTATATATCAAATGAAAGGTAATTTTATTCCTATTCCAACCGTATTAGGTTGCCTTATCAAAAAGATGGATGAATCCATGGTTGCCTAGATTTTAGATTTAAAATTTAGAATTTTAATTTAGAATTTGAGGCAACCTAATACGGTTGGATTGGGAATAAAATTACCTTTCATTTGATATATAACTCGATATAATAACTGATGAGGGTATTATTAATTACGTTACTCGCCTTTTTATACCTGGCAACTCCCTAGTTGTCCAGTGTCCAGAGATGAAAGTAGGCAACCCTTATTTTGTTGAATTCCTTGGGGTCGATTCTCTCAGTTAATGTTCGATTTTCATAAATATCACATCGGAGAAGTTGAAGTAAGGGGAAGGTTATAAACAGTTTATTATTTAACAT
>KZ652515.1:100972-120246 GCA_001010745.2 Gerris buenoi | reverse complement strand
AGCCTGAAGAAGCCCCAACGTGGGAGGGCGAAATATAGCCAGATTTAAAAAAAGAAGAAGTTTTTTGTATTTATTTTACTAAAACTTTTTAATTAAAACCCTATAGGCCAAACAAAGAAAAAATCTTTATCAAAATTATATATATATAAGGGTTCAAAACACACATTACAGAAGAAATCCTGTATAATAAAATCAAACTTGGAATTGAATATCATATTAAAAATTTCATGATAAAACAAAAAAAATAACGTAAACGTAAAAGAACTCTACTTCTGAGAGCCCCCTGAGGGCAAGGAATGGAAGGAAAGAGAATCTCGAGACCGGGAAAGCAACGTAAACGAAAAGAATTATTTACATTCAAAACAGGAAAAACATCATTATTTATGTAGTTAAACAAATACATGAAATTGAATATGTCGAATATTTAATATTCATGTTATGTTTTTGTCAGTGAAATTTGCTAAAACAAAACCGTTACTAGCTACTGAATTCATATATGAGCACCAATTTACTTTTATTATTCTATGTTTTATGTGATTTCTCCCTATTTACAATTATTTTATTGATTTAAATTTATTTCATCCGTAAACGAGACTAAGCTTTAAACATAATAAATCCTACGAAAATACAAAATCCTTCTTAATGACAATAGTAATAATAATAATAATAATAATAATAATAATCTATCTACATTATTAAACAAGTTTTGTAAACAAACGAGTTCAGTGAGAATGCTATAAAAAACCGGTGTGAAAGAGCACGATAGGAGAGAAAGGGCGTAGTCCGGGGAGAAAAGAGGGATCATGAGAGTGACATACTATAAACTGTGTGTAGACAAAGTGTAGGAGATTAGGGGGGTAAGGTGGAACTTGAGAGTAGGTATATAAAAATGTCAGAGAGACAAGGAAAGTAGATAGTAGTGCGCCCTCCCCACTACCTCAGCCGCTGTTCTACACTATACTCACGCATCTCCAACTCACCTTCTCATTCCATAACTATGCACACACCTTGCAAAAAAAGATCGCTAAATCAGTCAAAAGATCAAAATTCTCAGGAATTTTCTCAACATTTTTTCAGTTCTTTCTTAAAGCTAACGTGATATTTTACAGCAAGTATGTTTTTTTCAACATTGAAAAGAAACATGAGATCAATTTTAATGCTTCACTTTNAAATAATTTTTCTTTCTTCGTCATTGGTCGAATAATAGACTGTACGCCATTACTATTTTTTTAAGGCGTAAATAAGCTTTGTTTATTGGACAGTACAAAGTGAAGAGTAAGCGATAAATTAGAACAAATGGGACAGCCATCATAACTAATTTTATTGGAGGATGAACGGGGGTTTAATTAACCTTATTTTTTCATTGGTCGTATATAGTCTGTAAATATATATCACGCCATTACTGTGGGCGTAAATAACCTTTGTTTATTGCTAGTATAAGTATTAATTTTATTGGAGGATGAACGGGGGTTTAATTAACCTTCTTTTTCATTGGTCGTATATATAGTCTGTAAATATATATCACGCCATTACCATGGGCGTAAATAATCTTTGTTTATTGGTAGTATAAGGAAAACTACCCCTATTTTTAGGGATGTACATCGCCATTGAGCAAAACAACCCCTATTTCAGGGGATGAAAGGGGTGTAATTCGCCATTGGGGGGCGGATCCAGTGGGCGTGGCTTAAATGGTCGTCGAAGAGTACAATTTAGATGACCTTGGAGCAACGGGGGTGGGGGTAATCCAGGCATCCAGCGAAATGCCTTCCCCTTTTTACTCTACTTACATTAATTAATTATATTAATATTTATAATATTTAATTAAGTTTTACTGTAAGCATGTTTCTGGGAATTGCAAATTAGCGCATCTCAAAAATGTGTCCTTCAAACTTTCTTTTAATTTCAAATAACATTTGTTGATTGTCTATAGCGCATGTTCTGTTAAACTATCGCCATGGTTACATTCTACAACTAATTATACAGTTATATTAATAGCGTAAAAGGACGCTTCAAAAGTAAAATTAGAATTTTAGGACGGGAAATAGTTATTTATGTAACTAGGCAGCAAAATGGAATTTTACTGACGAGTGATTAGATTAGCCTCCGAGCCGAAGGCGAGGACAGGCTATGATACCTGCCTCGGCTTCGCCGCGGCAGTTAATTTACCTATTTCAATGATTTACCTGGCAATTAAACGAGGCAGAAATGTTTCCTTTGCTGCCTTTTTGCATACAATATTTTATCTACTTGCGGCTGAAAAATGAAGCTGCTGAAATGTTATCTATATACATTTCAATATTTTCCTGACTGTTTTTACTACTTCCTAGCCTGTTTATAACATTTTAATGACAAATCAGCGAAATAGTACTTTCCAGCCTAAAAACAGTTAAGTAATGTTTAATTCTGCAGCCGCGAGTAGATAAAAAATCTAACTTCATCTATTCAATGAGCAAAACCAACATCCGCACATCTATGTGGTGTTAAAGATCGTTAAATTTATTAAAACAGACCTAAACGTTTAAAATAGAGAAAATAAAGTTATTACTGATATACTTACTTGCTTTAACGTAACGATTTTAATCAAACTTCATACACATTGTCTAAAGTAGAATTGAATAAGGCATGTAAAATTTCAATATGATACCAGCAGAAGTTTTTGTGTGGAAAAGCGACATATTTTATTTTAACACTTCTGTTCCCTCACTCTACTGTAACCATTCTCTTTAAGTTTTAACTCATCGTGATTAACTATTGTCTCAATATTCAATACATATTTATTGCAAGGCGCTCGCTTCAATGATAAAAAAAAACTTTCCGAGTAGCTAGACATTTGAAACTTTTAGAGTAGCTCAGAACACGATGACAATGCATTAGTACTTTTAGCCACCTTTCAGCAGAATTTAATTAGTTTTCAGCAAAATTTGCTGTATGGAAAGTTAGTTCGAAAAAAATCCGCAATATGGAATTATAGTTCGAAAAAAATCCGCAAGTTATTTTATTTGTTTTGACATGACACATCATATTTAAGGGGCCTACACACTTACAGTTTAACTGCAGGCCGTTATCTTATACGATTATCGTAAGGCCAAAATCTCAGACCACCACACATTAACAGTCCACCGCCTGCAGGCAATCGTAAATAACTACAGATCTGTGCCTGTATGCGCCACACACTGTACGATGAGCGCCTGCAGGCCTAGATCTGTCGATTTTTAACTGCTGTCCGACGGAGGGAACTGAGGGAAATAAAGACGATTCACTCTTCACGACTGCAGGCCGACTGATAGTGTAGGGCGACTTTGTCCTTGAGGCACAGGCCTGACAGTCCACGGACTGTCGTCTCTCCTTCCATCCGATCCTCGCCTCTACCCTCCACACACCTACAGTACACCTCCGACTGCAGTCCGTCATCTTAAGAAAAACTGAGAAGTGTGTGGCCAAGCTCCATGGACTGTCAGATCATTATCTTCAGTTAGTGTGTGGGCCGCTTTACGATCTTTATTTTGACAGGTTTAAAATTTATGATTTTCGCCAAAAAAAAAAAAAAATTAAAAACGTAGTACATAAAAAAGTTCTTTTTATCTTGTTATTATATGTAATGAAAAGCGTAAAGAACTTTGGTCCTTACGGTTATCCTGCTACATGACACGTAATTTTTGTAAAACTAACGATAGATTATTTTATTATATTATCGCGGAAAATGCATACTTTCCACAAATTACCATTTTCTATGTAGTCGGGAAGTGGGTCAAATTTAGGTTAGAAAATTTAGATAAACAAAAAACAACACAAGTTAAATAGAAGGGTGAAAAGTGGTGAAAAATAAAATTGAAGATTTTCAAAAAGATAACAGAGTTGCATCTTGTATACATGTTAACATAGGAGACACAGGGAAAGCTAAACTAAATTTTCTTTTTACTTTATACCTATTTTCCTTCTTTTTATATTTTTCTAAACACTTTCTCTCTTTTCTTGGTTACATTTAAACTAAAAAATACTGTAAAGGCAAATTAAATTAAAATAGTTTTAAAGAAAGAATAAAAAAATAAAAGAAAAAAAAACAACTTTTCCCGAGTCTCTTTTCCACCGGACTTTAATGGAACAAAATACGTTAGAATTTAAGTAAGAAAAAAAAATACAAATATAATTGTAATCTAAAATGTATTAAACATTTACGCGAGACAATTTTAACAGAGGGAAAAACTGAAAGAAAAGTGTCAACGACTTCAAACTACTTTCTACTAAGTAAAACTAGTTTTTCTCTCCCGTTTTCAAGTTATCTTGGTATTTTCATTTCACTGACTTAAATTTACACAATACTTTAGACACTTTCACTTTTTTTTATATAAATTTCATTATTATTATTATTATTATTACTTCCTTCCAAATAGCCTTTAGCTTTTATTTAAATAATAAATTGTAAATTTTCTAATTTCTTTTCCAGACAGCTGTTTTCATGAAATGGTGAGGGGGGGGGGGGGGGGACAATTCTTAAATTCCAATCCGGATCCAGAATGAAAGCGTTTTTCAAATGGTTTTAAAAACGGATTTGGCATTGTCTACTTTCAAATTAGGTTACCATATTTAATTAGGTTATTAGTAAGTTTAAAGTTTTAAAGAGTTTTTGACTGCCAATTAGAGTGGCACATAGCTTCCTCGAATTCTGACACGTATTTTATTGATTTTATGCTTTTACATGCAATCATTGACTGATGTGTTTAATTTCTCGTTTTTGTTATATGTACAAAATGTTTTGAATTTTTACATGAATTTCAAGTATCAATTGAGCAAAAACTCAAATAGGGTAATTGTAATTAATTTGGTGATATCTGGGGTCTACTTTCGACAACCATTTCCAATTTCATAAAAATCACGTGAGAACTTTTGAAGATATAGGTGTAAATAAATGTATGTCTGTATGTTGCAGAGAAACAAATGGGGTGCAGAAGATTAAAACTTATATTGGAAAACAATGGGCTAATTAAGACCTACCACCCAAATTTGATTAAAATCGGACGAGTTGTTCTTAACACAAGTTGGTTCGCAAAAATTAAACAAGAGAAGAAGGAATCAAAAATGTTCTCTCATGTCTAAAACGTATTTCTGTCTTGGATTTTTACTTCCATGAGAATGGAAGTATGGTGACACCCTCCAAAACATGATTCCAAGATCTCTGTGAAGGAGGGGTCTTAAGACCCCGGGGATATCATTAAAATCCGTTTCATATACATCTATGTCTGTGCGTACGTATGTATGTATGTACGTTTGTTCGGAACTTTAAACCTATATAACATCGATTCAAGACATCGTATTGTGATGCGGTTTTCGGCATTTTTTTAGAACTTTTGTCGGAACAACTGATGGTGCAAATTCGAACATCGGAGCTCTCGACGTTTCGGAGGTACAGTCACTTAAGCAGGAAATCGTTCTGTCGACATTAACTCCAATAGGCTTTATTTGATTTCAATTTCCTTTGGGGTATATATGTGTCCTATATAGTAGATTGTAAATATACTTTTTGAGCACAATCGGACAAGCGGTTTGGAAGATATTGGCATTTTAGTGTTTTTTGTAGAAAAAAAAAAAAAAATTGTCAATTGTGTCCGTCCAGTTGGTCGTATCCAAACAATTGTTGCGTTAAAATACGCAGCTTGAAGACTACTTTTGAATGAATATTAGCATGATTACCAAATATCGAGAATAAGCACCAAAAAATGAAACATAAAAGTATTATATTGAAATTTTGGTCAGTATCTATGTACCTATATTTGAACGAGCACAGTGAGTTCTTTATTTCAGAGACTTGGGATTTAAAAAGTTTGTGTGTTTGTTTGTGTGTTTGTTTGTGTGTTTGTTTGTTTGTTTGTCCAACGATAACTGGAGTAAAAATTGACCAATTTCAACGAATTTTGGCACAAAGATGCACCTCACCATTTGNACTCTTTCCACTATTCTACCTTCCCCCACTCCATTCTCTTTAACTACACAACAATTAAATTACTAATACCTAGCATGAGTACGGGGTCAAGGCTAGTAATCCCGTATGTACCATTTAATTTTAATTTCTCATATAAAGAGGAAGTATTGTAATGGAGCGAATTAGAGCTTTTGATGGATTTACACGTTTTAAGGTTTCCTGAGTCCAAAAAAGTTTTTTTTTTTTTTTTTTTTTTTTAAGTCGTCCGTCTTTGAAGACGCCTGGAGCCAAATGTACTGTCTGATAAATAAATTTGGCAGACATGTTAAGAATAATCATACCCCGAGGCCAAACGGAGAAATGGTTTTTACTACAAATTAGGGAGCTACCTCTAGCCTCTAGGGCTACCTCTAAATCCTTTGAAAAATTGCGGAAAAAAAAATATTTCTCGAAAACGGTTCTGAAGATTTTGATTAAAAAATTCTAAATTTTAGTCCATTTTAAATACAAATCTAACAATATAAGCCATTTTCACTAAAAAGAATAAGGGGCATGACCCCTGAAACAAATGCCATCGTTTGGCATGCCCAACGATGCGTTTGCCATGATGCAGAGCCTATTTTTCTAATTTGTGCAAAATATCTCAAACACTGCATAAGATATAAAGAGAAAAGTAAAAAAAATATAATAATTTTAAACACCCTATGTATTGGTAACGAATGGTTTGGTGACCTATGTTCACATGAATTTTTAGCGATGAAAAAAGCCAAATATAAGTCTAAATTATGATTACCCTCTTCCCTATATATACAATATATTTAGAAACATCCTGTATAATTTTGATAAAGATTTTTTTTTTTTTTTCTTTGTTTGTTATTCATAATCAAAAGAGAAGAAGTATTAAGAGTCTAACAGGTAACTAGAAATATCCGAACGGTAAAAAATTATGGATCCTTATTAACGGTCCCTTAAGAACTAAAGGACCTGTTATAGAAGAAAAAAAAAATGAATTAAACAATATTTTCCCATACAGGACATTACACTTTATAACGAGGGACAATGGCCAGTTTATAGAACCGAACCTTTAAGTTAAATACGACGCACAAAAAAACCGTTCCTTCAAAGACAATAAGACAATAGGACAATTTCCATAACCTTCCCTTGTTTTAAAATGAGAACTAACCGGAACAAAAAAACCGAGTAAAGGAACCGGAATAAGGATGTATAAAGGATAAGGGGTTAAAAACTACAGTACCTAGGTTATTACTTACGGAAGCAAATAGTCAGGTAAGGGTTTCGTGAACTTCCAAGACAAAAGGTCACGGGATACTTCGGAGGACCTTTAATGAGTTGCGAGGAAATACTCGAAAAAAGGTCCTTGGGAAGAAGTCCTTCTTACCCGTATAGGGGTCACCAACCGAATCCTTTTTGTACCTCGATCTGGATACGGGACGACCCTTTCTCGCTACCTCGGTACACGTATGATAATTTTTCCGTGTCCATCTACCTGTTTCAGATACCTGTCACTCTCATGGTTTAACATATAACCGTTGATATTTATGCGAGTACCTGTTTTCTTTTGTTTTGTTCCTTGTTAAATATTGATAACTTGAGAGCAAGTAGAACTGGATGAGCAACGGTCGAAGATGGGANCCAGTAAGGAAGTGTTCGACTACTTTTTTAGCGTGGCCGCTGCGACATACAATATTCAAACATGGGATTGTTGGCACTTCTTGCCTTTCTTTGGCAGTGTCGTGACACTGCTTGACACTCAGCCTCTATTTATAGAGCGTTTAGTGCCATGACATCTACTGTTCATACGACGACATTCGGCGACACTAATGTCGCAGCATTGAATGTCGTGACATTTAGTGTCATCGTGTGAACGAGGCTTTACTCCCCTTATAAAAAACATAGAGAGTAACAATCTAAAGAAGATTTACAGAATATTCTTCTTTAGACTGACACAGCCCTTATAAAAACAGAAGAGTGATATTCCTTTGTCCCAATGTACATTGGGCTAAACATACCTTTGTCTTAATAGTTATTTAGTCATTTATATTCAAAATAAACACAGGGGAGTAACAATCTAAAGAAGTATTGGATTGTTTATGTAATTTGTAAGGGTTTGTATTCAAACTGCAATCCTACTTATGTTGAGGAAAGTAAGTTAGAAGCTCACATTATATTTGATCGCATTGACAAAAAAAGGTTTCACAGTAAATACATATTGAGAGTAAATAAAATAAACCCAAAACAAATAACATTTCTCTCTTGAACGATCGCAATTACACGGAGAGGCAACTTCAAGACAATGTCGCCGAGGCACAAAGCTTGCGAGGTAATTCCATCAAACTAAAAGCTTGTTTTGCTTAGCAAGTGGAGTCAATTCGTCGTGTTTTCGGACACCGCCGATAAAAATCAACTTTATGATTTGTTCCTTTTGTTGTTCCGTTGAACGAGTAAAATAAAAACCCTCACTTACATAGTCTAGGGGGCAACTTTTCAAGAGGCAACTTGGACCCTCCACTTTGCTGCCACATGTGAGGAAATAACCTTACTCCGAGACATGTTTTATTCATGTTACCCTTTTCTCTCTTCCTCTTGGCCGCCCTTTTGCTTAAGGCAAGGTTTTTTTTAAGTAAAAAAACCCGAGGCCCCTCTGAGGCCCAAAAAGGTCCTTAACCGAAATACGACGGGAGAGTGTCGGTTTCTCGTATCCCTTGTTGCCGAGTTCATAATCCATGAACATGTGAGGACGGAGAGAGTACTTATGTAAGGGTTATACACTTACCCGCAATACACGCAGACTGGTTCACTTTAAACCTGGGTTTTTTGTTAGTCAAGCACGTTACATCTGGTTTCACTTCTTTGAGGAGCATCCACTTATTTTAATATTTATACGAGAAACAAAACAAATCCTACTCGCTCGTGTGTTTTTTTCTTTTCCTTGCTCTTATTACAAAAGAGGTGAAAATAGAGTTAAGTAGGTTTTATTTAGCTTATGAGGTAGAGCTTGGCAATATGATCTTTTTTTTTTTTTTTTTTTTACTAACATTTTTTCAACAAACTAATTATGCATTTTTAGAACAATTCCATAGCAAGTGAAATTTAAACCCACCTCAATTATAGTTAACATGTAAGAATTTTTCATCAGTAGTTGGAATTAATTAGTAATATGGGATATTTGCAAATTATATTATCAAAGGAGAGGGAGTATAGAAATAAGCGGAGGGATAGCATCTAGATATTCTCGATTATAGGAAAACTTTGAAAAATCCCATGATGATAGGTTTATAAACCCATAAAATTATAAATAACACACTCCTTAGCAAGGGTGGGGGGTAGCAAGGGTATCCAGCTAGTTAAATCATATAATTTAAGTCATAAAATATAGTAGATATAGAGTCATAAACGTTTTTGCCCGTAAACCTCTGGCCAATTTTTTTGTTTTCTATAGACTCTCTATCAGCCTAATATTAAATTTTCCTAAGCATATTTACATCATATGTTTTAGAGGTGATTAGAGGTGGTTGGAGGTTGTTAGAGGTGGTTGGAGGTTGTTAGAGGTGGTTAGAGGTGGTTGGAGGTGGTTAAAGGTAGTTAGAGGTGGTTAGAGGTGGTTAGAGGTGGTTAGAGGTGGTTAGAGGTGGTTTGAGGTGGTTAGAGGTGGTTAGGGGTGGTTAGAGGTGGTTCGAAGTGGATAGGGGTGGTTGGAGGTGGTTAGAGGTGGTTAGAGGTGGTTAGAGGTGGTTAGAGGTGGTTAGAGGTGGTTAGAGGTGGTTAGAGGTGGTTAGAGGTGGTTAGAGGTGGTTAGAGGTGGTTAGAGGTGGTTAGAGGTGGTTAGAGGTGGTTAGAGGTGGTTAGAGGTGGTTAGAGGTGGTTAGAGGTGGTTAGAGGTGGTTAGAGGTGGTTAGAGGTGGTTAGAGGTGGTTAGAGGTGGTTAGAGGTGGTTAGAGGTGGTTAGAGGTGGTTAGAGGTGGTTAGAGGTGGTTAGAGGTGGTTAGAGGTGGTTAGAGGTGGTTAGAGGTGGTTAGAGGTGGTTAGAGGTGGTTAGAGGTGGTTAGAGGTGGTTAGAGGTGGTTAGAGGTGGTTAGAGGTGGTTAGAGGTGGTTAGAGGTGGTTAGAGGTGGTTAGAGGTGGTTAGAGGTGGTTAGAGGTGGTTAGAGGTGGTTAGAGGTGGTTAGAGGTGGTTAGAGGTGGTTAGAGGTGGTTAGAGGTGGTTAGAGGTGGTTAGAGGTGGTTAGAGGTGGTTAGAGGTGGTTAGAGGTGGTTAGAGGTGGTTAGAGGTGGTTAGAGGTGGTTAGAGGTGGTTAGAGGTGGTTAGAGGTGGTTAGAGGTGGTTAGAGGTGGTTCGAAGTGGTTAGGGGTGGTTGGAGGCGGTTAGAGGTGGTTAGAGGTGGTTCGAAGTGGTTAGGGGTGGTTGGAGGCGGTTAAAGGTGGTTAGAGGTGGTTCGAAGTGGTTAGGGGTGGTTGGAGGCTGAAGGTTAGAGGTGGTTTGGGGTGGTAAGAGGTGTTCACTCACTATTAAATGGATTTTTGTTAATAGCTAATTGTAAATAATCGAACAAACCTTTCACTATGTGTACATTCATCATTACCAATTCTGTGTTTTGAAAAATCATTTACCTCTGTGGTGTAATGGTTAGCGTCCAGAGGTCGGCGGATCGATACTTGGCCAAGTAAAACATTTTTACAACTGCCGGCTTAAGTCGGCAGTTGATTGACCTGTAAATAATCTATCACTTAGACGAGTCTCGAAACACAAACTTCGTTACACGATTTGGTTTCATTCGAACTATTTACTGTAATGTACCCAAAGAAGTTTCACTTCAAAAAGTTTAAAGCCATAGAAACCCCTGCAGGCTTTTCTGCAATTTATTGAGTATTGGAATTTGAGTAAAACGTAAATTACACGTTAAACCGGCAATGTTGCCAGTACAAAATTTTCAATTTTTTGTTTGTCATGCCTGTCTAACTGTTTAACTTTAATTGTTATCAATTAATGTTAAGAGTAAATGAAACGCCACTATATTGTGACGTGAAAGCGACGGGTGAGTCTATAGATTAATCAATTCCCGCATCGTTTTGTTGGTTTTTTTCAGTGACAATGGAAAACAAGGTATAAAGCGTATTAAAGCAGCTTTGTCCGGTGGATTAAACCCGATGATAATTTAATTAATAGTTTGGGTCGATCCAACTACAAACATGCTTCTCTGAGTTGTTCAGATCTAATATATACAAATTAGGTCTGAGAGGGAAACTTCGCCCCCGGGGGCTGTGTTCCATGAAACCCTGGATAATTAATGGCGCCGTCTCCAGTGATAAACTAGTTTCAAACGGCCAAGTATCGCGTTGACCCGAGTCAAAAGCGGCGAGATTAAACAGAGCGCGGTTACAAAGGTAATTGGTCGCGGGAATAATAATCGATCTGTAAAACTGTCATCTCGGTACCGCATTCTCTTTGTTACATCTGAGTATGCTCCAGGCTGCAGCACTCTTTCTAATAATAGAAGCAGGAATATTCAGACGACAGTGACGACTCACCTCGAAATAATTTATTACTAAGCCAAAGCGATCAAATTTATTCCTATAACTTTTATAAGGAATATTCATCTTGTCTGTCTGTCTGTCTGTTTGTCCGTAACGTTTACGTGTCCGACGATAACTTGAGTAAAAGTTGACCGATTTAGTTGAAATTTAGTATACACGTTCCTCTTACTAATACTCAGGCTAAGTTCGTTGGAACAGCGTGATCCATCCAAGAGTTCGCGCGCAATGCTCGCGTAAACATGAGCTTGAAATTAAAAAGTGGAATTTCAGGACGAGGAAAAATTCTATCATCACCTATTCGATGAGACGAACATTTTTTCAAATAGAATTTTTCAGTAAAACCAACAACGACACCGCTTAAAACTATTAAAGCGGACCTAAACGTTTAAAACAGACAAGCAACCTTTTTACCGATATCTTACGTAACGATTTTAATAAAAATGCATATACATCATCTAAAGTACAATTGAAACAAGTATGTAAAATTTCAACACGATACATGCAGTAGTATTTGAGTAATGAAGTGATACATTTTATAATAATTGTTTAAAGCTACTGCGAGTGGTATGATTGTTATAGTCATATAGTGTATAGATTTGTTTAGGTTACTAAGTAAAGCTTTGTACCGAGTACCCCCACTCTATCCCCACACTTTCCTCTTCCACTTATCTTCAACTATGACTTTCATCATGATTAACAAATTTCAATATTTAGTATATTATTGCTCGCTATTTATTTATTTGTGCTTTTTAGTATATAATACGCTCGCTTCAATGATAGAGCCACGCGATGCCTAGTTAAAGTAAAAATATAAAATACATAAAACTAACTGCTAGAACATAAATTTCACTTCTAATGCGTGAAGAGTCTCACACATATTGGTTCCGAGCTTACCGAAGGTAACGGAGGCATTGTATTCACTTTTGAGAACGAAATTTGTTCGATTTTAATAATCACAGAAATCCGTTTCAGACATCAGGGAACATTTTTGCTTTCGCGTCTTTCTGTCTGTCGGTCTGTGTGTCCGCGAATCATGAAACGTGTGACGATAACTTGAGTAAATATTATTGGCGTAGCTGCTAATCAAAGTATATTTATTATAAGATGGTTGACGCTGACATATAACGTCAATCAGTCATTATGTATGTCATCCTTATATATGTTTAGTTTTGTATTAATATTAAATCACTTGAGCTTTGTATGTTGTATAAAATACAATAAAGGATTCGGAAAGTAATCCACTGCGTAACCATTAAATAGTTTATTAACTAAGAAGTTAATAAATATCGACCGATTTTGATGAAATTCGGTAGAAATGTTCATTTTACCAATGCCCAGGACGAGTTTGTTGGACAACGTTATCCGTCCAAGTAATCACTTGCAGCGCTCGCATAAACGTGAACTTCAAAATGTAAAATTGGAATTTTTTATTCCGTAAATAAATCAAACTTTATCTATTCAATGAGACAAACATTTTTTTCAATTAAAATTTTTTAGTAAAACCAACAGGACACCGCTATGATGAGTTAAACATCGCTAAAACTATTCATAGTTTTTTTTTACAGAATAAACAATATAACAATAATATTAATACTTTCTTGAGGAATCGGTCGTTTAGGGTCGATAATAATTGAAACAAATTACATTTCACATACGGCTATATTTCGACTATCAAGGTCATCTTCAGGCCTAAAAACATCGAAATAATACTGTAATTTTACATTTTCTAATAGAGACAAATAATAAATTAAAAGCACGATATTTTAATCATTAGAAATTACGTTTTATATTACAAAAAACTAATCAACTATAAGACATCTTACCTTAGATGAAAATGTATAAGGTAAGATCTCTTATAGTTGATTAGTTTTTTGTAATATAAAACTTCATTTTTAATGTTTAAAATATCATGCTTTTAATTTATTATTTGTCTCTATTATATAGAAAATGTAAAATTACAGTATTATTTCGATGTTTTTTAGGCCTGAAGATGACCGTGATGGTCGAAATATAGCCGTATGTGAAATTTTATTTGTTTCAATTATTATCGACCCTAACGACCTCAAGAAAGTATTAAATAAATTAGGGACAAGAAAGAAGAAATACTAATAATTTTAATGTTAATATCACAACAAAGTACATTATAGAATGTGATGGAACTATGTGCCACACTAATTGGCAGTCTTTTCCTTGTTACATCATTATACGGTATTGAGGGAATCAAATATATTTTGGTTGTTGTCGGGTTGATTTGTGGAAATTTGTAGCTATTAGAGTGAGGTTGTTGACGAATGTATAGTTTGAGAAGAGACTGAGTCGTTAGAGAGGGAGGCGCTGTATTCACTGCTACAAGAACCGACGCAGATAAACCTTCTGCACAGTCCGGAGCCAATATCCAGACTAAACCCGCCTTGTTAGATTTATAGCTAAGTTCCTCCCCTAGCCAAGTCAGAGGAATCAAGTCCTCGGGCTTCATGTCGGCAATCTAAGACTCTGTACTTTACCCTGTTGCTTTGCCAAGTCCCTGGCTTAGACTCTTCCACTCGACTTAGACACACCGAGGCTTTTCTGTCGCTTCGACGCTTAAATCAAGTCCTTAAAGGGAGGTTTTCCTTCGGATAAAATACTTTGCCTTGTTACCGACTGATTTAAAACCGTCTACAAGCAAACTAACTACATGAGTGAGATCAAACACAATGCAAAGTGAGGTCGAGAGAACAAACTGCAACATCCATCCAAGTATGTTGAATTGACGTGAAGCAAATCTAAGTGGTCTTTCTTTTCCTAGGGCTTTAGGAGGTAAGAGAGGTGTCCACTTTTGCTGGTAAATATGAATTTTAAATTTATGCATAGAGAGAGGGGTGGACTGTATGGATATATATATTGGTTTTTAAATAGATACACAAGATAAAAGGAAATATAGAAATAAGATATAAGTAAGCGGGTAAGAAAGTAGATCTAACCTGATACTGCAGCAAATGTAGAAAGAAAAAGTCACTCCACGTGAAATAATTTTATTTTCAAAGCAGCTTTCAGCCACTATAGGGTCATCATCAGTGCCTGAACAAACAGTAATAAAAAACTAATCAAAAAGTTAAAAAGGAAAACCGAGACAAAAACACGAAAAACAGTCAAATCACAATCAATAAAATAAAATTAACAAAATACTCTTAAAAAGGTGAAAATAAAACAGAAGGTAACAAGAAGACAAAGTATTACAAAAAGATAATTGTAATATTTTTTGTACAATTTCTTTCCCCCCACCCCTTCAATTTTTTGTCTTCTTGTTACCTTTTATTTTATTTCCACCATTTTGTTAATTTTATTTTATTGATTGTGATTTGACTGTTTTTCGTGTTTTTGTCTCGGTTTTCCTTTTTAACTTTTTGATTAGTTTTTTATTACTGTTTGTTCAGGCACTGATGATGACCCTATAGTGGCTGAAAGCTGCTTTGAAAATAAAATTAGTTCACGTGGAGTGACTTTCTTTCTACATTTAATGATGAACTCCACTAACGCTGCATATCCTAATTTGATAATGCAGCGTTGTGTCGGGTGTCGTTGGTGAACTTGAATATGCCGGGTTTGAGGAGTACACAAATAAAAATAACAGAGTCAATTGATTCTTTATGCGGGTTATTAAAAGCGGGTGGTTTAGCGGGTTAACAATAGCGGTGGTACGGCACGCGATCCGACTTTGCCAACGTCTGGAAACGGAAGGGCGAAGGTATAAATAAGCTCCAGTCACATCCGAGCGGTACTTCACAATTCCTCCACTAGATAGCAGCACGCACCAGGCTCGGGCTGAGTAGGAGGAACATCCAGCTTGACACACTTTTATAGAATAATATTTAAATTGTTCCATGAGAAAAGATAGAATAAAAAATTAGAATAAAAATATATATAAGATAAATATTGTCCAATAAGTAAAAGTGATAATAACATTTATATCAAGGATAATAAAGAAAGCTGCCTCTAATAGCTCATTCTTAAAAAATTCGCATTTCATGCAGAAGGTTACAGATTGACTTCCCGACTCCCACAACTTGGTGATGACTCAGCATCGTCATATGAATTACTAGCAACTTAGTGAATTGTCGTCTATCAGGTTATATAAAGGCCCGTTTACACGGTGATAGTTCTTCCACGATAAAACTATCATGTCAGTCTACGTCATACAACTATCGCCGAGGAGTGCAGTCTACACGGTGAGAGTTAAAATACGTCAAAACTTGTTGTCTTGCACTCAATGTTATAACCACATAATACATTTTTGACTAGGATTAGGAAATAAAGCATTAAATATATTATAATTTTAAATTATAACACACACACAGCAAAAGGAATATATTCACATTGTCGAAAGAAAAAAAAATCTGATATCAAATGTGAAGTAGCTATCATATTTGTTGCCTTAAAATCTGTTATCACTTGATAAAAAAGTATAAGCCAATCAGCGTCTAGTATCTAGCGTTGTAGTTTTTATATAATCCGCGTGAGTACTCTGACTGCTGTGATAGAACACTCAACTATCTCGTCAGACGAGATAGTGTGATGGCTGAAAGTTCTATCACGACAAAATCNTACTCGAGTCGGTTGAAGTTTATCAACACTCGTTCCAAGAATTTTCAAGGGATCACATGGAGTTCCCTCAGAATATTCCCTAGAAAAATATCCGTTATTAGGCCCTAAAAACCCTTAAGAGCTTTTTCGACGGCCTCTTCACATCGAAAGGTAATTGTCTGGACTGCAGCCAGTAAGACAGCTGTTATATGGCTCTGTTTTTAGAGGAGAACGTTTGTAGAAAGACGGTTAATAGATTTCGTTTGTAGATGTCATTCGAAGGCCTGTACGTACTTGAGAGCAGCCCCCATGTAATTTTTATCAGTGGGGCTACACAATAAAGGTTTACAATTTTACCTTGACGTGCCTACAAATTTGGCAGAACTACAAGAGAAAATTCAGAGAGGAACTCATGAAATCCCTAGCACAACAGTGGAAAGAGTGAAGAACAATTTCGAAAACCAACTCGACTAGAGCTGGGAAAATGGAGGTCCTCATTTAAGTGGTTATTATTGCTTTATATGAGTTTTTTTTAAACTTATTTGGTATGTTTTGTAAATTTCGGCAACCCTTCTTTTAAGTAAAAAAAAATTCGTGATTGGTCACGGGACACCTGTTAGAAACGTAGTTCCATACGCTTTTCAGAAAATCACACTGCTATGTATACGATGAGAACTACTTATACATGGCGGAGTTAAGAAAGAGACAAAATTAAAAGTAACTAACTATTTGTACATAGTGGACTTTAGGCAAAATTAGGAAGAATTTTTTTTTTTTTTTTATCATTGAAGCGTGTCTTGCAATGAATATATATTGCATATTGAGAAATTAGTTAATAATGAAGAGTTGATGATTAAAGAGGATGGTTATAGTAGAGTGAGGGAACAGGACTATTCCCTAACCCTCTATCCCTTGCCTACTCCATTTAAAATATATCACTTCACTAAACAAAAACTTCTACCTGTATCAGGTTGAAATTGTTAGATGCTTGTTTTACTTGTAATTTTGATGATGTGTATTTTTTTATTTATTTTTTTATTAAAATCGTTAGTTTAGAACATAAGATATCGCTAAAAGCGTAAAACTTTTAGGCCCGCTATAAAAAATAGCAGTGTCGGTGTTCGTTTAACTAAAAAGAAATATACAGTAAAACTTGCATAAGCTGGAAGGCCTCGGTTTCAGAAAAAAAATCCACCTTAGCAGGTTTCCAGCTTATACAGGGTGTTTTACTTAGAAAAAATAATCCGTTCCGAAAAAAAGTTTCTACCTTTGCAGGTTTCATGCTTACACATGTTCCAGCTTAGACATGTATTTAAAAAAGTTGTTTTTCTCCTTAAATAGATGAAGTTAAAAATTTTCCCGTATTTACATCACACTTTTACATTTGATGCTTACGTATATGCGAGCTCGGGCGGATAACGTTGTCCAACGATCTCGTCTAGAGAATTGGTAAAATGAACATGTGTACAAAATTTCAACTAAATCGACCAGCTATTACTCAAGTTATCGTCATCGGTTGATTTCGTGACGGTGGTTTTTTCGGATTCTCTCCCGGGTTGCAGACGTTGTAACGTGCCATAAGAAAGTAAGTTCCAATAATTGCAAGATAAAAATAACTTTTTACATACAACGTTTTTAAATTTTCTGTCATAAATTATAAATTTGAAACCTGACAAAAAGCAGATAGTAAATATGGAACATGCCAAAACAAATAAAATAACTGCGAATGTTTTCCGAACTAACTTTCCATAGAGCACAATTTGCTGAAAACGAATTACATTTTGCCGAGAGATGGATAAAAGTATTAAAATAATGCATTGTCATCGTGTTCTGAGCAATTCTAAAAGTTTCAAATGTCTAGCTACTCGGGAAGTTAGTAAGAAATCGATTGCAAGATTTGTACTGGACAAACAAACAAGAAAGCAAGCTAATAAAAACGTAGTAAAAAATAATTTCAAGATAAAAAGAACTTTTTATATACTACGTTTTTAAATGTTCTGTTGAATAATACTGAAATTAATATATATTTTTCATTGTTATATAATATAATGTTAGCGAAAAAAATAGTTCCGAATTTAAATCTGGTTGTCAGACGTCACTTGATTAATTTATTTGTTTACTTTTCCTTTTTCGCTGTCATTCAATCTTTACCTCTAATAAAAAAAACACAAATTTGAAACCCGTCAAAATGAAGATTGCCAAAATAATTGGATATGACAAAACAAATAAAATAACTTGCGGATTTTTTCCGAACTAACTTTCCATACAGCAAAATTGCTGAAAACGAATTAAATTCTGCTGAAAAATGACTAAAAGTATTAAAATAATGCATTGTCATCGTGTTCTGAGCTATTCTAAAAGTTTCAAATGTCTAGCTACATGGGAAGTTAGCAAGATTTGTACTGGACAAACAAACAAACAAACAAGAAAGCAAGCTAAAAAAAACGTAGTAAAAGTTAGGTGTACACTGTACACTTTACTATTTAAAAAAAATCACATTTAAAAAAAAAATAATAAATTCTTATCTGAGACACTCAAACTGAGTGCCGGTTTTCACGTCTTAATGATCTCCGGAAGTAGATCTGAATTATCAAGAATGAATGAATCATTTAAAAAATGTTTTCAAAAAGAAAAAAAAAACTTTTTTACGTAAGAATAATGAATAAATAATGTTTTTTGTGAACAGGTGTTGTTTTCACTTGAAGCCTCTGATTTACAACTCGCTTGTTTTTTTTCAAAACTTGACGTAATCTTGAATCGGATTTGGTTGTTCCTTTCCAGTTAAACTTGGATGACTTCGAAAAAAAAAAATAGAATTAATTCCGGTCCTCAGAATTGTAAAAGAAAAATTCATTTTTATTGTGGAAAAAAAAAAAAAAAAAAAAATGGAATTGACTTTATCAACAAGCTGAATTATTTTTGTCTTGGATATAAAGCGACAGGTGACTTGGAATCCATTTTCTTTTCTTTTTTTCTTTTTTTTTTAAACGTCTCAAATAAAAAAAAAGGGTTTAATTTCTTTTTTTTTTTTTTAAAAATGAAAATTCAATAGGTTGTGAATTATTAATAAAAGAATTTGATGGCTTTTTTTTTTGGGCGCCTGATCCAAAAAAATTAAAGTTGACACTTTTTTTTTTTCATCGTATACGAAATAAGTACAAGGAAAGTATTGACAACATCAAATAGCATCGTTTACTTTAGTCATCTGGATATCATTTCCTTTATTAAGAAGAGGGGGGGG
>KZ652515.1:74800-88432 GCA_001010745.2 Gerris buenoi | reverse complement strand
TTTTTTTTTTTTTTTTTTTTTTTTTTTTTTTTTTTTTTTTTTTTTTTTTTTTTCTTTTGGGTTTTAGTCCCGTTCGACAGCTTAGGCCCTTACAGGACAGGGGTTATCCGACCATTTTACTCCACTTTTTGTTTTTCCAAACATTTATTTTCAGGCAAAGTATGAATTAAAATGCTAGGGTTTGGTTTCTGTATCACTACATTGTTCAAAAACGTTGAAATATTATGTCAAACTTGCCGTAACTTTCATCTTCGAAGCTAAACATAAAACTAGACACCACATCATTACAACTGGTCTACCTGTATTTTTTAGGCCCAGACAACTGAAATTGCTAAAGAAGAGTTCAGAATAATGACGAAATTGGGAATAGGTCGACCCTCTAAATCTCCTTGGAGTAGTCTAAAAAAAACGGATCGTGGAGGCCCTGCGGTGACTACCGTCGGTTAAACTCAGTCACCGTACCCAACTGGTACCCTCTACCGCACATCCACGGCTTCAATCAAAACCTTGACGGTACCACAGTATATTCCAGGTTAGATTTAGTTAAAGCATACCATCAGATACCGGTTGAACCATCCCATATCGAAAAAAACAGCTGTTACAACACCATTCGGGCTTTTCGAATTTATAAGGATCAGTTTTGGACTCAGCAACGCTGGAAAAATATTTCAGAAGTTCGCACGAGAAATCTTTGGTGATTCATATTCATTGTCGACGTCCTTATTCCTCAAAGACCCGCGAAGAACAACTCGAACATCTGAGGATCGTGTTTTAACGCTTGGCAGAACATGGACTCAATCTTAACGTAGCGAAATGTCACTTCGGAGCCGACATAGTCGAATTCTTAGGATACCAAGTGTCAGCAGCTAAAACCAACATCGCAACGATCTGAAACTATAATATATTTAAAGTTTCCTAAGAACATCAAGGAAATACGGCGATTCCTAGGTATGCTGAATTTTTATCGCAGATTCATTCCTGGAGCCCCTTTAGCCTAATCTGCACTAACACCTCTGCTGAAATGACAAAAGGGAAGTGGGGCCAAAATCGAAATTTAGTGGACTGATGAGACAAAATCTTCATTTAAAAATTGCAAGGACAAATTAGTGGAAGCAGTGTGCCTAGCTCATCCTTCATCATCACCAGACGCAAGGTTCGTTCTACGAGTTGACGCTTCGAGGACAGGTGTAGGCGGAGCTCTCGAACAACGATTTGGACGTCAATGTCAACCAATTGGGTTTTTCTCCCAGAAACTTAACCCTAATCTAATGAGGGACAGCACATACGATCGAGAGCTGTTGGGTGCATTCCTTGCTGTCAAGAACTTCGCTCATCTTTAGAGGGACGCAAACTCACAATCTTGACTGACCACCGCCCACTAACGTTTGCATTCACTAAAAAGCAAGTCACGTTATCTCAGCGTCAAGCAAGACAGTTAAGTTTTATTTCAGAGTTTACGTGTGATATTCGGCATGTTGCAGAACATGATAACATTGTAGCTTACCATCTCTCAAGATAACCCATCATCATTCAGGGTGATAACGTGAATTTCGAAGACATTGCCAAGGCACAGAGGACAGATCTAGAGCTTGGTCAAATGCTAGAATACAACGTGACATCGCTCGAGCTCCATCTCACGCCTGTACCCGGCCAAAGCTATATAGTATTGCAACAATCTTAGCCGGAAGCCATGACCAGCCGCGGGCATGACCGCAAGCACTGTGGCAAAAGCATTTTACGAGCACTGAACGACACGATATGGGGTGCCCGCTGTCCTAACATGTGATAGAGGAACACAGTTTAAATCTAGTCTCTTGTAGAAACTCAACAAGAAAGTGGACCGTTGTCTCAAGAACGCCATCCGCTGCCATCAAACTGACTGTTGGGCAGACATTTTACCTACCGTCCTACTCGAGAGCTGAGTCCTGCTGAGATCCGTTCCTGTTGGCGACGGAGAGCACAGTTTAGCAGAGCTGCTATATGGTGCTTTATACCATACCTGGAGAGTTATTAAAACATAGCTCCGAGGATATCTCCGTTGCCCCATTCCTTCAAAGACTCAGAAAACAGTTTGAGCTGATCCACACAGGCAACGTGCTCGGACAACATTCATCTCACCAGAATTCCATAAATGCACCCATGTTTTTGTGAGGCGTGAGGGAATGAAACCATCCCTTGCACCCGCTTATAAAGATCCTTAATCAGCAAACATGATAAGACATTCGACATCACAAGAAACAAGAAAACAGAGACTGTCAGCATCGACCGCCTCAAACCAGTGTACACAGCTGATGTTAAAGAACTTCGCACACTCCGTTTCCGAGGAGGGGAGCTGTGTGGCGTCTCCACCTCCGACATTTTCTAACTCCTTATTGCCATTATTTTCCACCACTTGTAATTTAATCTCTATGAAAAATGTTTTGTTCATTATTTTATGTCAATTTAAAATATATAAGTATAATATATGTACAGACTAAAAATATAACCTTATCATACCTGGGATTTATAACTATAACTTTTAAATGTTACTTCTTTATGATGTTTCGAAAAAAAAAAAATATTCTTGATAATTTGCTAACTAATAATATCACAGTGTGTGATATTATATCAATGTTATAATGTCTGCTCGTCAGTGGTTGCTCATAGCTTCGATGCGCCCTGTCAAAATTGGGTGAATATTTTTTTCACTTTCTCAAATAAAGAGAAAGTATTGTGATGTCGCGAAAATTCGATATTGAGATTTTGATAGATTTACCCGTTTTGACGTCCCCTGAGTCTAACAAAGAGGTTTTTAAAATGTCTGTCTGTCCTCTATCATCTGTTGTCTGTCTGTCTTTCATCTTCGAAGCTANGTTGTCCAGCGAACTTTTCCTGGGCATTGGTAAAATGAAAATATGTACCAAATTTCAACTAAGTCGGTCAACTTTTACTCAAGTTATCGCCATCGGTAGATTTAGTGACGGATTTTGCGTGACGGTGATTTTGATCGTTTTTTTCGGATTCACTCCCGGGCTCCAGAACGTGCCAGAAGGAACTTCATCCAATAAGATTTGTTTACATTGATATAAACCTGAGTGAAACTCGACCAAACATTTTAAACCTTTATACAAAAGAAATTAAACCAAAACTGCCAACAAAAAGATACTTGTACACCTTTATCTCTAAATTTAAAACTCTTGGTATATTTTATATGATTGAGGGGGGGGGGAGGACAAAAGGGGAAGTAAGGAGTATTTAGTTCATGAGTTATATTTTAGATTTGGTATAACCCAGTTTGAACCATCTATTTTTTGTTTTGTATTTTTTGCCTTAGAATTTTTTATTCGTTTTCCCGTTTTACAATGTCAGTTGCTGTTCGGTTCCCCTGAGGGCTGAAAGCTTTTGAACGTGAATCTTATCTGGGCTCTCCAGACATCATTTTAAATTATTTATTTAGTTTCTTCTGTTCATCTTTGTCTTCAAGTGAAAGAAAAAAAAAAATGGAAAATCTTTATTTAGACAAAATAAAAACATCAGCTGTTAAAATAACTTGTACTTTACTTTATCTTATCACAGTAAGCAAGAACAGCTGTAACTCAGACAAAATTTACAATTTTACATAATTTATATCTACACATTCAATTTTATTCTTCAGTACTCAGGTCTACAGGGCATTAATAAATCTATAAACTACTCCATGTTGGCTATATTTCACCTCTTTTGAGGCATCTTCAGGCCTTTCTTTATAGAAAAAAATAAAGAAATGAAAATAAATAATAGAAAAATTATAATAGAAAAAATAAATAAAGGCCTGAAGATGCCTCAAAGGAGGTGAAATATAGCCAACATGGAGTAGTTTATAGATTTATTAATGCGAGTACTGAAGAATAAAATAGATTAAAGAGTAATACACAACAAATATGCAAAAAAATTTGGAAGGTCAAATACAACCAAACAAGAAAAAAATGAAAGAAGAGTTATGGAAACATCTAGATGAAATTAAATTCTAAGAGAGAAGATTGATCTTCAATCTCAACATCGACATCAAGAAAATTACATGTAGACTCATAGTTTGAATGACTGGAAATAATGACATAAAAAGGGAAAACTGTGTATAATATAATAGAAAAAATAAAGAAAGGCCTAAAGATGCCTCAAAGAAGGTGAAATATAGCCAACATGGAGTAGTTTATAGATTTATTAATGCCCTGTAGACTTGAGTACTGAAGAATAAAATAGATTAAAGGGTAATACACAACAAATACACTTCCAATGTTCCCCAGCATCTTTCAACAGTTTTAGCTTCCTTTGTCGATAAATGTATCCCATCCTCAAGTATATCTTCTGACAGCCTCCGATCATGTCCAACAGCATCTTTTCCTCCTCGAAACCTGATTTAAGAAAGTCGAAGTACGAATCAAAGTAAACGAAAAAAAAGCTCTTACGTGACCTTCGCTCTAAGGCACGGCATGTGTGAACCAGTAAACCTAAACCAAATCCTTATTTTTATTTATTTTTTTTTTTTTTACAGGACGGGGGGTTATCCGACCACTTTACTCATCAACACGATGAGCTCATCAGTGTGAAACATGTCTGACCCCTCCGGGATTCGAACTCACGTCGGGGTTTGGACCTTGGTTTCAGAGCTAGGGCGCTAACCACTCAGCCACTCCGGCCCCCAAATCCTTATTATATACAATAAGTGTTAGTGAGAGACACCAAGGGATGTGCCACGCAAGCGTGACACATAGGAACGCTTGCGTCCCTTGGTGTCTCTCACTAACACTAATTGTATATCTTATTGCAGTGTGCATAATCACGGTATTACATTGTTGAAATCCTTATTCCTTATTCCAATTCCATCCGCTACCTGGGGCTACACTTAGATCGTCGTCTAACATGGGCACATCACACTAAACATGTACGTCAAACATGCAATACACGCTACAAACTCCTACACAGACTCTTACACAACACATCTAAACTCAACATGCAGAACAAAGTACTTATTTATAACACAATTGGAATTTTTATTGTGGCCTATATGGACATATGGCAGAGAACTCTGGGGTTGCACCAAGCCTTCCAATTTCTATTGCATCCAATCTCTCCAATCCAAGATTCTTAGAAAAATAACTGATCTTCCTTCTTTATATACAATTCCATCCTTCATAACTAAAGTACCCGTTTTCCGAGAATTTTCCATTTCCAGATACAAATCCTTCCACGATTCGCTTTATTACCATTCTAATCCACTAGTCCATAATCTGTTTTTCTGGTCCATTCTTGACAATCCTACTAGAAGCCTGAAGAGGGCAGTGGCCACGAGACCTCTTAGGAGGCTTTCACACCAAAGATGCACTCTGCGTCCTGGTCGCAAGTGGCATGTGCGTCTTGCATCCTTATGACACGAGCGTGCACACCTAAATGGCACGTGCTACTTGCATCTTCTTATCTCTTTTGTTGGAACTCCTCAGTTAGTTCAGTGCATTTGGTTTTGATTGATGAATTATCAATCATCCGACTCTTCAGACGATGAAACAATCATTTTGGCTTGTGCAGCCAGAAAAAGACGGGTTCTGTAAAGCGAAATTCTGTGAATCAAATACGTATATTCTATGATGGAGTGTTTATGTAGACCCGGACAACAAGGACGCAAGCTGATACAACACCAGTTACCTGGTTCTTGAGTCGCACGTGCCACTTGCATCTAGGATCCACTTGCATCTAGGATGCACGTCGCACTTGCATCCTCAGTGTGAAAGCTCTCGTTCAGTTATAGAGTCCGGTGTTTAAGATGCATGCATCTTGCCACCAGGACGCATGCATCCTGCGACTTGCTACTTCGGTGTAAAAGCCGCCTTAGACAACTAAAATATAGTTGATATATTATTTTAAGTAGTATATCCGAAACATGCATCAATATCTATGTCCAGCTCGATTCTAATTTACGTATTTTTACTAATATTACAAGTATAAAGATAATAATGAGTATCTAAATTATAAAATATTAAACTGTCTGTCCACACTTAAGTGTGTTGGCCTATCTATAATTTTTGCGAACCAACAAATTAAAAACAATTGAATTTTGATGGTTGGACATAACAAGTTCTTTGTTGGTCTCAAACAAATTTTTATTTCTTATAACCAAGGTTTCTCATGCACATGCGCACAAAGGTTTTTTTTTTTTTTTTTTTATTAACACTTATATGTAAAAGTATTCATCGGAATTTAAGAAAATTTGGATAGTTTGTTAAAAGTTGCCCTAAGAACTTTCCATGTTAACTTCAACCTACTGCGCACATTAAATATTAATAAATTTTATATTTTATTCATGTATAATAGACAAGAAAATATTGACAAATTTTAAAATAAAAGGAGGGAAATAATTAAACAAAATTAGACAATAGTGGGTCTAAACAAATGTAAAGTATAGGATGTGAGGAAGCTATGCGCCACACAAATTGACACATTATTTTTAATTGGACTCTTTTTTAATACGGTTTATTATTAAAATAAATTGTGTTGAGAGATGTTTCAATTTATCTAACTAAATTGGAGAGCGCTTTCTTTATGTTAAAATGTGGGCACAGTTTTTTGACCCACATATATATTGAAAAGAATAAGTGGTTCCTAGGTGAAGTTAACTGCCGTATATTGAGATAGTGGTTCACCCCTGAACCCGGGGGGGGGGAGTTGTTTAATTAGTAAGCCGGACACAGTTCAATTTATCTTTTGGTTGGACCGTGAAATGGAGGGGGGGGGGAGGGCCAGGTGTTAGTCTAAATCCAATACCAATTAACCCTTGTAAAGGAGGAGGTCAAGCCCAGACGTATATATTATTTAGAATTTAGCTTAAAATAGAACCCTGAAGAATCCCACATTCGGTCCAGACCCTTCTGACTCAGGTTCTTCTAACTTTATTTTCACCTTTCTATATCAAATTAATTTTATTTATTTTATGTTACAGAAGTTTTGTAAAAACATTTTATAATAATCTATTTTTTATTTTTTATCAATGCTAGATTTAGTCAAGGAAATATTAAACAGATAAAAAAAAAATGTATGTTCATCTTTACAGGTTCCTTTCCTCTTCTATAATGTTAGGAGAAACGTCGAAATTTATGATCTGAACTAAATTTGATTCTAAATAGAAACTTTAGCATCGTTGGTTAAATAGTGGGCATGTGGAGGGATTCATCACCTTTAGACACGATTAGCGAGTTTGTTTACATTTTTAACAAAACTAATTTCCTGTTTGTTTAATTAAAGTAACTGTTTATATCGAGGTTTTAGTGAAAATCAATGAGTGATTTAAGTGATTATGACAAAAATAAGGAGAATAATACGCCTCCCGAAGTAATTAATTCGGCACAAAATACTACAAATGAATGAATGTTATCTTTATCAAAAGAGAAATACGAACTTAAATACAGGAAGTTAATTTTTTCTGCCAATGAGAGCTAAATATTTAGCTAAATATTTAAATTCAACCCTTTCTTTAACTCTTGCTACTCTAGCGCTTCCAATCGGCCTCTACGATTAACTAGTCATTTAAGTAATAAATAGGTGAAACAACACACTGAACAATAGTTATTTACGCACTAAGTGAGTAAAGTAAGTAATTGCACCCTGAGCGATAAAGTTGGTTCCTGAGGCGAAGCCGAGGAAGTTAATTATCGTAATTTTACTCCCGAGGTACGTACAAGATTTTATCTCCAGAAGGGAGAAAAAAATATAGAAAGATTTTAATTTTAAATTATCTCATTAAACAAAACATACATATTTTTTATATTTAAAACAAAAAACATAGTTAGATACATTATAAACAATTCTCTAAGTAAGTTCAATCACGTTAAAATTAAATTATACAATGTATAATTTACAGTATAATGTATAATTTTACAGTTATAATTTTTTTTATCTTAATTATTTGAATTTCATTGCTAAAATTAAATGGGATAATCTACTGGAAGATGAGTCGTGTATAGAATGGTGTTGACAACTGATGTATTTACATATGCATTAGTTTATCTACGTTTAGAAATTATGATTTCACTTTTAGTTTGTTTGTTTTACTGATGAATCACTATGGTAACCGTTGGGGAGGTTAAATAACATGTGTGAAGATGACATTATAGATTTTAGACTTAAAACAAAAGTTAGTAAATGAAATGTGTTTTGGCACCAACTTTATTTACTTGTGCTTTCGCTACGACAACACTCGAGGGAATCATGGAAGTTCATGATTCCCTTATTTTTCATTACTCCCTGTTTAACCCGACCGGGTGCAATGAGCAACTTCCCTCCCTGTAAACAAAGGAGGAAAGTTCAATTTTTTTCCCAGCTGGAGGTAATAGTTATTTACGCACCAAGGGAGGAAACAAAGTCATTACTCCCTGAGCGTTATTGTTGGTTCCTGAGGCGTAGCCGAGGGAACCATACTGTCTAAATCCCGAGGCGAAGCCGAGGGAGTTATTTAGTTGGTTCCTGAGGCGCAGCCGAGGGAACCATGAAGTTTAATCCCGAGGCATAGCCGAGGGAGTTAATTATAGCGAGGGTGCTATGACTTTTTGCTCCCGTGGTCCGTACAAGATTTTTCCTCCAGAAGGGTGGAAAACAACACAAACAAACCTAAGATTTCGATTTATCAATTTATTTAGGTATTAAAAACTAAGTTTACAAATGTTTATACCTTTAATTTGTTTAACGACTTTTAAAAACAAAACAAAAAAAAAGTTTTATAACATCTTATTGTAGAAAAAAATAATGTAAATTAAATGTGCAATTCATCAATTCCAACTATGTTTTCTTTGATTTCTATAATAACTTAAAGTTATTATAGAAATCAAAGAAAACATAAAAAAATTTCCTCGGGCCCCTAAAAGCGCGGGGCCCGGGGCGGTTGCCCCTGCCTAAGGGCGGCCCTGATAACTTTCAATAACTATGTAATTATAATAATAACTCTATAACTCAAATGTTTAATAATACACAAAATGTACTACAAAATGACTAACTGAATAATATTTAATTTATTTGTGTTTATCTCTAAAATACGAGAAATCAAAAACAATAATATAACCTGATGGGATGTAACCTACCTCTTTTCTACAAGGACTCTTTTCTATAAGTTTTGTTTAAACTCAGTTATGAAGTCATACGACATTTTAAAATGACGATAAAAATTAAAGTATCACGGCAATCAAAAGTACGTGTCATTTAAACTCTGTAATATTTAATAAAAAAGCTTTTAACCTGTCGAGTCATTGAGTTAAAAAAAAATGCTATTAGTTACGAAACAGGCAACACTGATTTTTTTAAGAATAATAAGTTGGCTCTACTGTTACTTTCCACCACGATTTTTACTTTCCGCCACGATTTTCACAACTAGGCTGTAATGGGATCCTTTCCTCCCTATAAACTAGGGAGGAAAGTTAATGTTTCCTCCCTTCTGGAGGAAAAATATATTGACATCTATAAGGTCAGATATGAAATATTACGGTTTATTTTAAAAGCTATGTATAATGATATAGGAAGGAAAATTAGAGTGGCACAACGGTCAATGGAAAGGAGCATGATGAAAGGCACTAGGAAAGATAGAAAGAGAAATAGTTGGATCAGACAACAAACAGGATTAGACACTTATTCCATAAGTGTGGTTATGGAAAGAAAGTGGAGTTGGGTTTGGCCATATTTCCAGGACAAAAGACGACCGATAGAAGAAGACAATAATAGATCGGCACTCACAGGAGTTACTCCTTTTTAACTCCTCCAAAGGAGACAAGAAATGAGAAAAGCTTGTGGAGGAGTCACATGGCAAAGGGTAGCCAATGATAGAAAAGTGTGGAAAAGGATGCAGAAAGTGAATGTAGATGTATGGTATTTTAACAATTAATGAAAGAAAGCAAGGAAAAATAAATAGGAATGATGTGTATATAAGTCTATGCATGTGCGTATGTAAGCATATATGTATATTATATTACATACATACTCGTAAATTTATAAATTTACCTATATAATATGCCTATGATTTAATAAAAATAAATTAATATAAGTTTCTCAGAGATAATCGATGTATTTACGTTAAAATTATTTTTATGACAGGATATGGAGCGTTAGTGGAGTTCATCATTAAAAGAGTAAGAAACAGTCTCTCCACGCAAAATATTTGTATAATTCAAAGTAGCTTTCGGCCTCTATAAGGCCATCTTTATGCTAGCTTGATCAGAGGCGCTCGTACTTGCCGTTTGTAAGACAGGATATGGAGCGATAGTGGAGTTCATCATTAAAAGAGTAAGAAACAGTCTCTCCAAAATATTTGAATTATACAAATATTTTGCGTGGAGAGACTGTTTCTTACTCTTTTAATTATTTTTATGTTTATTATTTCTGTTTTAAAAAGAAGAATGCTTATTGTTTATGCAACTCTAACCCCAGACCGGGTCCACGGCCTAGGCCGATTTTCTACTGTTTAACTTGAAAATGTTTTGTTCTTATATCACAATGATATTTATAATATATTATTATTTATTATTTATTACTTTTTGGCTGCTTAACCTTGCTGCCTATAATTACAACTTGATCCACAATTATATATATTCTTAGCAATAAATGGTTTATTATTATTATATAATGATTTAATTATTTTGATTTTTGTTTGAAGGAGCGACAGAGTTGCTGCAGATAATGGAGACGGGTCGAGGAGGCGGTTCTGTAGCGGGCGGAGGCAGCGGGGCCTGTGAGAGTGTCCTGGACGGTGGCAGCACTCTGCCGAGGCCTCCACCGCCCCCGAGGGTACCCAAGCCAGGAGCGCCCGAGGCGCAGCCGCTGCTTCCTTCAGGACACACAGGTACCCTCGGCAGGAAACAGGACGGAGGACTCAGAGTGTGACAGGAGGAGTCAGGTCAGATACACGATCTGGCGCAGAACTTAGATAGGATATGTAACCAGCTCAACAGGACCAAACCTCCGCCTGACACTGACCTCTACCACGTGTAAACTTCCCCTTAAGATTAACCCTTAAACCTTACAAACAACCACAGCAATGCTTTCCTTCATTGTCACGAAGAAAAGAAAACTTGTAAACAGGGCACGGCTAGTGGGGCGCACTTATCACTTCTCTATGACGTCACTCAGCCACGTGTTTCAATATCCCACAGTGATAATACAGTCCACTCTAAATAATAACAATAGGTTTGTTCCAACCAAGCAGTGTATCGTCCTCAGGATCGTCACGGGCATGCGCAATGGATAAAAGCCGTTCCAACCCGACTTGTGACTGCAGAGTCGGGCTGGCTATAAGGGAATTCGAGAGTTTTCCCAATGGGCTGGTCTGGTGAGGCCTAAAATGGGTCTGACCCATGGCCAACAGACTTGAGAGTCGGTCTGATGAAGAAACACCCGGGTCGAAATTTCTTCCCATTCCGACCCTGTATGACAGTATTTCATACCGTCCTCCAAAATGTTCCAACCGGTGCAGGGATCGTTTGCGAACCATTTACTGTACTCTCCAAACGATCCTCTGATATTACCAAGTACTGTTTTGTATGACATGCGCAGTTATGACAATCATCACATATGTCGACAGGAAGGTTTCCTAACTGTTTGGTTTCTTTGAATGTTTTTAATACGTTGCGAGTTATTATAGTCCTATACAACCTTAGATAATTTTATTATAATGTTAGCACATTTGTATCAATCCTGTCCTAAATGATTCTCAAACGGTTCGCGGGAACAAATGACGGTACAAATAGTTAGTTGGAACAAACCTATTAAAATATGAAATTATATCTTAAGTTGTATAAATTGATGGAATATAAGATCAATAATTACGACTTAAATTCAGCCGCAGATGAGTTCTTTAAAAAATGTGCATACCGACTATCAACCTTAAAATATGAATTTTCTTTAGTTGTACAAAGTCCCGCATCTTTGATACTTTTAACCCAAAACCCGATTTAAACCTTAAAGTTGAAGCATTAAAACTTCCTTAATTTGACCATTTCTTTCAATCAAATCGTTAGGAAATTCGTCTTAACAAGAATGTATGTATATTGAGATTTCTTGTTCTACCTCCGCGGTTTTTTTTATTTATAACCATTTGTTTTCTCATTTTCGACCTATTTTTCTTACAATGAGTATTTCACATGCGGTATTTCGGTTGTTCTTTTTCCCCTGACCCTGATGAATGCTGGGAAACAAATAATCAGACCTAGGCGAGCTAGGATATAGGAGTCTCTTCTCCTACTTAACCTCTTCTATTGTTTACTTTTCATTTTGACGAATAAACAAAGAAACATGAGTTTTGCCATTGTCATGATGTAAAATATTGCCCTCCTTGTTAAGCTGCAACTAGCGAGGTTTTCGTACAAGTTTTCTGGTAATCACTAATAACTACTATCTGAAAACAATTTCATACAAGATTGAATTCTATTCAATCATACAATATCTCATTCTCGGCTGGTTCTGCTGCATCATTTTTGCAACCAAAATAAAAAAAAACTAACTTTGGTATTAAATACACAACTTTTGGCAAATTCAAGGTCCTCAATTTGCCCGATACCATGTTTGCGCAAAATGTTTCATCGTGTATGAGGCATGAGGACCTTAAGATTTATTCATTGGTTAGGCTGCGGCCACACCGGAGCTACCTCGCTTGGAGCCTAGTGGCTTGGCGAGTCGCCATGTAAAACAGAATGGGCTGTTCGTTTAGCGACTCGCCTAGTAACCAAGCGCGCAGTGTGGCCGGTCTCATATGTTTTAATAGGTTGGTTCACGTGGATTACTCGCCTGGCTACTCACCAAGCCACAAGGCTCCAAGCGAGGTAGCTCCGGTGTGGCCGTAGCCTTAGAGTTAGAATCAAAAGGATTAACACAATCCCAGAAAGGTACCTGGTCCGTGAATCAGATGAAAATGATCACGGTTACAGTAGCGATGTATTATAAAATGATGATGTAAAATATAAAAAGTTAAAATATAAAAAAGTTAAAATATAAAAAAAAATTCACTTACCTTGGAAACTTACCCCACAATTCCAGGGAGAGAGGAAATCTTCTTATCTTGGACACTTGCCCCAACACAATTCGTTATTTCTTTTTATTGTTACTCCCCCATGTTTTTTTTTTTTTTTTTAAATATAAATGACTGACTAAATAAATATTAAGACAAAGGAATGTTTAGTCTAATGTACTGTAGGACAAACGAATATTACACTTCAGTTTTTATAAGTAAAGTAACAGTCTAAAGAAGAATATTCCGTACACCTTCTTTAGATTGTTACTCCCCTCTGTATTTTATATGGGGAGTAACAATCTAAAAAAAAGTGGTCACAATTCTAGGGAGAGAGGAAATTCTTTTAATTTTGAACAATTGTCCTCAGCACAGTTCCAGGAAGATAAGAAATTTATTCTTTAATACTATGTGTTTAGATTAGAAAATGGCAACACTGTTTTCGTAACCTTACCATCTTCACCAGCTTCTTATCAGTGTTACCAGCCACAGGAGATAATTTCATGTCCAAGGTTATGCAACCTTCTCTTATTTATAAACAGCTTATCTATCTATCGTATGGCTAAAGAAATGATTTCATATTTTCCTTTGTTATAAATATATTTACTTCAATAAATATATAGTATATATATTTTTTGGCTGCT
>KZ652514.1:157848-174092 GCA_001010745.2 Gerris buenoi | reverse complement strand
TATAGATTGTAGACGTACTCAAAGGTAAACAAAACCTCTTTGAACTGTGCTCCCAAACCACGCTTACTCTTTACGCCTTGGATATCCAGGTTCATATTGTAAAAGCTATTGCGTTCTTGGCTTGGTATCCAGCCTCGAAATTATTATTTATTGGAGTTTTGAGGGTTTTCCCTTTTATTTTACTTTTTATATTTTATGTGATGTTTGTTAATTTATTTTTGTAATTTTTAGATTGTTGATTGTTGTTAAATTTATAATAGTATTTTATTAAATTTGTTATATCTTGTAACTTCTAATTTATTAATCATTTGTTATTGTTAAATATTCATAAATTTATTTATTGTTACAAGATTATATATATTTATTACAAGGCTGTTAAAATTTTTATTTGAAGAATCTAGTCAATTAATATATTTTATCTTTATTTATGAAGCATCATTATTTATTAATTACATATTATTAAATTGAGCTAATATGATAGATTCAGTAAATTTTCTTGCAATATATAAATTTATATATGTTACAAAACATTTATTAATTACCTTTTTTAGTTTGATAAATTATTTATCTAAAACAAATTTGAGTTTGCTCATTTTGTTAGGATTTGAGTTTTTGTTATTATTTAATTATCATTAGAGGATTAATTTAAATGATTATTTATTATGCAACTAATTATTTATAATTTTAATAGTTGCCTCCCTTCTTTCTAGTCATAATTAAAATGATTTGTTAATTACTTCTTATTTATTTATTTGTTATTGCATAGTTGTTACTTAGTGTAGATATTTATAAACTTGTTGATTTTAAAGATTTATTTTGCTCCAATAAGAGTTCTACCAAAATCTTTACCAATTTAATGTCGTTTATTGTTAATCATGTTTTTAGTATTTGTGAAGCATAATCGTTACTGTTTATAAATATTTATATGAACTTTAAAACTATTTTTATCACAGCTTTATGATTTCATTACCACCTTATATGTATAATTATTAATGTAATTAATAATTTATTGTTATTGTAACCTTTGGTGATTTTACTAGGATGTTTACTTTAAGCTCATTCTAATTTATTTGTCTCCATATGAAGACAACTTCTAGTCTTCATTAGCTTAGATTAGAGATATCTAAACGACATTCAATTTTTATGAATAGCCTTATTTTCTACTCACTGTGAGTCATAGTGATGCATCATATCATCCTGCAGTGAAGACCCTTCTTTAATCTTTTGGTTTTTAATAACAACTTCACAATATCCAGTTTGAAGTTTGTTATGCTCTGGTGTAAAAGTTGCATACTTTTCCCTTGGCATCCGGGTTTCAATCATCTTTGGCATCCAGGATTTATTNTTCTTATTATGTGAGCTTCAGGTATCCTGGCTCTCTTTTTGTTCACTCATGAACACTAGTATTTTTTAAATATCACTATAAAGTTATTTAAATCACTATTTTATAATTCTAGTCCAAGTGATTTCTTCTCTCGTACTCCAGGCATCCTGGTTCACTTATGAACAATGGTTTATTGAATTTATCAAGTAAAATATTATTTAAAATACTATTTTTATTAATCACAGTCTTTATGTTAACTATTAACATCACTTTTAATGAAAAATGTAACTACGTTTGTCATAGATTGTAGATGTTACTCAAAAGGTAAATAATGCCTCTTTGAACTGTGCTCCCAAACCACGCTTGCGCTTTACCTTTGGATATCCAGGTTAACATTGTTCAAGTATTGCGTTCTAGCGTAGGCTTGGTATCCAGCCTGTAAAATGTTATTTATTTATTTAAGTTTTGTGGTTTTTCTATTCTAGTNTGCTCTGGTGTAAAAGTTGCATACTTTTCCCTTGGCATCCGGGTTTCAATCATCTTTGGCATCCAGGATTTATTGGAATTACCATGGCGTCCAGGTGTCTGCAACTTATTCATTACTACTTCTCCTTGGTATCCAGGGAAGTAGTAATTTGCTGGTATCCAGTTTATATCTTCTCACCAGATAACCAATTTTTATTTCTTCGTTGTGAAGCACTGCAGTAATCATCCTGATTTAATCATCGCTGTTCATATTTTTTGACATTGTTAATTAAGTGTTATATTAATTCTAGTCATGGTTATCTTCTAATTTTATTAATTTACTAATATTTATTTATTTATTGACCGAGCGTAGCGAGGTCTTTGTTTTAACTCGACCGTTTGGCATTTCGTCTGTCTGTCTCCTAAATGTACATCGACTGTCTTTGCGAGGGAGGCCGCAGGCCGACCGAGCTGTGGTGTGGGGCGGGGGCGCAACTACTCATTGTACGTCAGATGGGGGAGGGGGGGTAAACATTTACTGTATTTTAAGGCGCCACTGCAAAAAACAAAAAAATAATTATACCCCGCCTCTTGATTTTCGGAAAAATTTCGAGTTGGTAATGTCAAAATCGGTTAGGAACCTTAAAAATCGCTTGACCAAACATAGGGTAAGGGCACTTTTAAACCACTCCTTAAGGGTGAAAATCGGCCCTAAAGGGTAAAATAGAGTGTTATTTGGATTTTTGTACTGATGGGTGTGTTTGTCGTAAAGGCATGCAGTTTTCTGAAAATTGTTAAGGTTATAGTGTATTTTTAGGGAAAAATTCTTAATGCCGGGAAATTTTCAGGGAAACGGGTTTAATTTAAACGGGAAATTGTCTACGGTCAAAAAGTGAGTTTTTTTAACACGTTTTTACATATATCTTTTGAAATAATTGAAAATTTCAAATTTTTTTTCAAGGCTTTTGTAGACCCTGAAGAGGTCCATAGCCGGTAACGAGAACTTTTTTTTTACGTGCACCCCCGCTTAGGGCCGACATCGGAAATATTTTTTTTCGCCGATCAAAAAACCGGAGATATTTGGTACGGGGTGTCGTATATCGTTGGAAAGCCCTTTGGAAGTGTACAAAAGTGATGAAAAAATATTTTTAAAATTTTCACGTTTCAGGCCCTTAAAAGCGAAAAAACACTTTTTACCACTTTTTTTCAAACGTTTTTCTACATGGTTCACGTATCTCCTCCTAGGGCTTTTATACGACGCTATTGGATTTTTGAGCCCTAAAAGCCTATGAAATGCTGCTCCTGGCGTTTTGCTTTTAAACTCGATGGTACAATTACTTTTTGAGATATGTTACATTAAATTCCGAGGTACAAGACGGTACATAGGTGGTACTTACGGTGAAAAAAAAAGTACTCTTTTATTCCGCTTTGTATGCTCTAAAAATGTCATGTTCAAGGGGTAAGCGCAATCCTTTTTTTTTAGTACCTCTGAGACGGGGAAGTCGAGTACCTCGGCGAAAAACACACGAAAATCGTGTTTTTCCGAAATTTCGAATTTGACCTTCTGTACCATTCGCAATTTTAATCGGACGGAGTTCAAAAGGGTACCAAACTTTAGGTCAAATTGTCGTGTTTAAGAATCCGTTATGTTTTTATATTTCCGATTCCTACTTCGGGAGCTACGTCTATGTGAAGGACGTCCTCCTTGAGTAGTCGCAACTAGAAGGGGACGTCGTACCAATTCGACAGAGGTATTGTTGGAAAGGCCTCTAAAAATGTACTAAATGTGTAAAAAAATATTTTCGAAAAAATATACTAGGTTGGTACTTTAGTACCCTTTTGTACTTTTAGAGTGCCGGGTAGGGGGTAGGTTACCCCACTGTGGGGCTAATAGCGTCGAGGGATTTATCAGCACGACAATTTCCTTCAGTCAAAAGTTGCTCTAAATAATACTTGAACGCACGGGACCCTTTTCGTACCTGTACCTTTGTGGATTCGGGTACAGAGGTACTTTTAGTGCCACGGTAGTTGTAGGGCGCACTCTAAAAATAAAAAAATAAAAAATTGCAGATTTGTACTCAAAAGTGTGTGGGTTTTATTGCCTTTGTACCCATTTTATTGAAATTTATTTTTTATTTCTACTTATTTTTGTATTTATTGTACCGGTTTGGAAAAATCGGTCGAAAAACACTACTTTTTAGTCTTCGTACTGTACCGTTTTTTCATTTCATAGGATTGGACTGAAACTCATATGGTACTTACTACTTTATGGTATTAAAATGTACGTGAATGGAAAACCTTAAATTTATTAGTATACCGGGTACATGAGGGGTACAAAGTTGTGAACCTCTGTTAAGGAAAATATAAAAATAATAACTGGCCGGCCGTGTTTGGTATCGTTGGAAAGCCCTTAAAACGAATTTACAAAAGGTACAAATGTTTATATAAAAAAGTCACGTTTCAGACCCTTTTGAACGATAAATAGTTTTTCGGGCTCTCAAAATGTGCGAGGTGAGTCCACTATTCACCACTTTGCCCCTAAGATTATTGTGTGTACAATTGATTTTGAATTTGACCGCCAACATTTCTTAGAAATCTGGTGATTTATCGATTAATACTAATAATTTAGTAAAACTAATTTCTGATTATTGTATTGTCATCGGAAATACATCATCTGTTCAAGTTTCAGCTTTCTAGGTTGTCGGGAAGTCTGTCAAATTTACGTTACATAATTTGCCGCGGACATACAGGTCAAGTTAATTAAAAGCGTGTAAAAATACTTAATAACCACAAAAACCAAAAAAAACATATAAAAACAAAAAAAGGGATGTAGAGGGTACCTCCCCGAGAGAAATTTTATGTCCGATGTCCCTGGAAAAAGTGAAAAAATTAATAAATTGCAAAATGATTTTACACTGACTAAACGTTCTACTTACTTCCTTACTCGCACACAATTTTGAACCTAAGCTCAAACCCCGATTTGATATTTTAACGAGCGAGGTCTACTGTTCACAGAACTACTAGTATTTTAAACTTAATATCCTATTGTCGCTGGTATCCAGCTTTAGGAACTGGTAAGTATTCTGGTATCCAGCTTAGATCTTCTCACCAGCCCACAATTTTACTACAATATCAGCTATTAGCTATATTATTTGTTAATTTTATTTATGATTTAGTCATCTTTTCTTTTGGATTTTAAATCTCAATCGCAGTTTTTCTATCTCTAACTTTATATTTCTACCGAGTAGGTATTTATATGGTAGGCGGAAGGGATATTTTTCAACGTATACCCTCCTCGTTCAGGTGAACTTTATTTATTTTTTGGTCGTCGTTTAAAACCTTCTTGCTTCTGGTATCCAGCTTGAAGTTTTGGTGAGCAAGTTGCATCCTTCTGAATTTCTGGCACCCGCGTCTCGATTTATTTCCCTAGGAATTCCAGGAATAAATAATTGACCTTCTTGGTGTCCAGGGGAATGCAAAAATTTTTCATTAATTCTTTTGCTGGTATCCAGCCTAATTCATCTCGCCGTAGACCACCAATTTGTTCTTTTAACTTTTTTTTGCATAATTTCAGCTTGCATGTTTCTTCTCGCAGTGTTAATAATTTTAATTATTTTATTCTAGTTGATTTTTTGGCAACTATAATAATAGAACTTTTTTTATTATCTTCCAGGTAGCTTACATTCTTCGTAGCACAGCTAAGAAAATAAGTTTCCTCATTTTTTTTTAAATTAGTCTATTTGCTAATTATTTTGTTACCTTCTGTGATAAGACTTTTTAATCTCTAGTCATTTTATTTTATTAATCACCAAAGAGCCTTCTTAGTTAAATTTTGTTATGTTTATAAAAGCTGTTGATTTAATTAGTTATATCTTTTTTAATGTTAGGTTTGTTCATGGTACTGTTAACCATTAATTTGTTATTTAATTTGTAAGAAACCTCTTTCTTTAAATTAATTTATTTGTTAGTTTGTTAAATTTAAATTATTTATTGACACTTAACTTCAATTATAACTTCTAGTACCTAACTAATTTATGAGACTGTTATGTTATAATCTCAGCATATCATATGGCCTTATATTATTACTGTTGTTTTAAAATTATACAGAAGCTATAAACGTTCGTTTAGGTAGGTGGTATGTTCAAGACAGCTTGACCACTTTTTACGACAGCAACTTGAAAAATCTACCTATAAAGTCTACCGAACCCGCTCTGCAGAATACCCAGGCTAATTCAGACAGACCGGCCTACAGTTACCTGAAGGGGCCCATGTAGGTCTTGATTTAGAAGCCTTAATCTATCTCTGTTGGCAAAACTCCCCGAAATTCAAATATTTGAAATATTTGAATATGTAACTGCTCAAAGTTGGAGGGAAGATCAGAGTGTGAACAGAAAGAGTATGAACAGAGCGAGTGTGAGCTAAGACCTCTATGTGAGCAGTGGCCATTTTTCTTTATGTGTTTTATACAAGTTTGATATCTGGATAAATCCTTGGCATCCAGGATTCACCCGGTTGCCTGGTATCCAGGAATTATTAGCCATTTTACTTCACCGTGGTATCCAGGGAGGTAAATGGTATTCACCAGCGGAAGTGGACAAGAAGGTCGGCCGGAAGTGGTCACCCACCGGCGGTAAACTCAAGTCAAGACATGAGGCTGGAAGTGGTAACCCACCAGCGGAAACTCAAGACGAGGTTAGTTAGAGTGGTCACCCGACCACTGTCAGTCCCTTTTGGTATTGTCAATGGGGGGACCACTCATTGACACACAACCCACTTCCGGCCGAAACGTACGCCCATCCGCTAGTGGGTTACCACTGCCAGCCTTTTGGTTTCGCTAGATGGGTTACCACTATCTAGCACTCCTTTTAGCTCCCTTCCCGTTATCCGGGGACCACGGATAGCCATTTACCCAACACCTCTAAGGGGTTACCACTCTTAGCCTAATCCACGTCTTGAGTTTGCGCCGGTCAGGTGATCACTGCCGTACACGTCCTTTTATATTCCGCTGGTGGGTGACCACTTCCACCCTTGTCCTCTTACCCCATTCCGGCATCCGGGCACCACGGATGACCCCAAGACCACTTCCACTGAGGGGTGACCACTTTCAGTCTCTTCCCCGTTACTCCACTTCCGCTGAGGGGGCACCACTCTCAGTCTACTTCCCTTTGACCACTACCGCTAAGGGGGGACCACTCTTAGCCTCCTACCCCTTTTATATTCCGCCGAGGGGTTACCTCTCTCGGCCACTCTCCCTCTTTACCCAATTCCGCTGTCGGGGCACCACTGACAGCCATAAGGTTTATCTATCTCTTATACATTTCTATCTCTCCCTTTATTATTTTTAAGTCAAAGCCAGGGAGCATGGAGTTTCTTCCTTCTCTACAAAGAGGAAGTGGCGACCATGACTACAACGTCAGCCCCTATTTGCCCCCGGGCTGGTCGCGTCCTGACAGGCGGCGCGATCCCCCGGTAGTGCGCACGCGAATCCCGAAGTGTCAAAGTCGGAAGAACTTGCTCAGTGGATGAAAAACGATTTTAAGTGTCAAAGTTTAATCGTCCAGTGCATAGCTAATTCACATATCGAATATGTGAAAAATAAATATATTGCTAAGGCAATGTGAGAGGCTCTGGAAAACACTTTTAAAAGGAAAGGCATAATATCGAAAATGTACATACGAAGAAGACTATTAACTTTTAAGTTGAAATCAGGGCCGTTGGAGAAGCATTTTGTTCAATTTGATGAACTAATTAATTAATTGAAATCTGCAGGAGCAAAGCTAGAAGAAAGTGATATAGTTGGTCACCTGCTACTAACTCTTCCTTCATCGTATGATACTAGTAGTTCTGTGAACAGTAGACCTCGCTCGTTAAAATATCAAATCGGGTTTTGAGCTTAGGTTAAAAAAAATTAATCAAAAAATACGTTATTTCAAAAAAATAGACCTGAAACGTGAAAAAGTAGAAAATGCTTTTACACAATTTTAGAGTACTCTTAAAGGGCTTTCCAACGATACCAAACACGGCCGGTCAGTTACTATTTTTAACTTTTCTTAAACAGAGGTACGCAACGTTGTACCCCTCAAGTACCCGGTATAGTAATAAATTTAAGATTTTCCTTCCATGTTAACTTTACTACAATAAATTACTAAATACCATATGAGTTTCAGCCCGATCCTATGAAATGCTAAAACGGTATTGTACAAAGACTAAAAAGTAGCGTTTTTTCGACAGATTTTTCAATAAAATGGGTACAAAGGCATTAAATCCTACACTCTATTGAGTAAAAAGCTGCAATTTGTTTATTTCTAATTTTAACAGTGCGCCCTACAAATGCCGTGGTACTAAAAGTACCTCTGTACCCAAATACGCAAAGGCACAGGTACGAAAAGGGTACAATGCTTTCAAGTGTTATTTGGCGCAACTTTTGACCGAAGTAAATTTTCGAGCTGATAAATCCCTCGACGCAATTAGCCCCACAGTGGGGTAACCTATACCCTGCCCGGCACTCTAAAAGTACAAAAGGGTACTAAAGTACCGACCAAGTAATTTTTTTCGAAAATATTTTTGCACACATTTGGTGCATTTTAAAATGCCTTTCTAACGATATCTCTGTCAAATCAGTACAACGTCCCCTTCTGGTTACGGCTACCCAAGGAGGACATCCTTTACATAGACATAGCTCCCGAAGTAGGAATCGGAAATATAAAAACAGACCTGATTCCTTATGGGGACAATTTGACCTAAAGTTCGGTACCCTTTTGAATCCTGTCCGATTAAAATTGCAAACGTTACAGAAGGTCAAAGTCGAAATTTCGGAAAAAAACACGGTTTTCGTGTGTTTTTCGCCGAGGTACTCGACTTCCCCGCCTCGAAGGTACTAAAAAAAGAGGATTCCGCTTACCCCTTCACAAAGACATATTTAGAGCATACGAAGCAGAGTAAGAGAGTACTTTTGTTTTCTCCGTACGTACCTTCTATGTACCATCTTGCACCTCGAAATTTAAAATACCATATCTCAAAAAGTAAAAGTACCATCGAGATTAAAAGCAAAACGCCAGGAGCAGCATTTCATAGGCTTTTAAGGCTCAAAAGCCGAATAGCGTCGTATTAATGCCCTAGGAGGAGATACGTGAACCATGTAAATAAAACGTTTGGAAAAAAGTGGTAAAAAGTGTTTTTTCGCTTTAAAGGGCCTTAAACGTGAAAATTTTAAAAATGTTTTTTCATCACTTTTGTACTCTTTCCTAGGGCTTTCCAACGATATACGACACCCCGTACCAAATATCTTCGGTTTTCTAATCGGTGAAAAACAAATTTCCCGATGTCACCCCTAAGCGAGGGTTCACGTAACAAAAAAGTTCTCGTTACCAGCTATGGACCTCTGCAGAATCTACAAAAGCCTTAAAAAAAAAATTAATTTTCTATTTTTTTAAAAGTTTTTACGTGCCCTTTTTGTCCGTAGACGATTTCCCGTTGAAAATTAACCCATTTCCCGGAAGTTTCCCTGCATATAAAATTTGTTATTAAAAATACACTGTAACCTTAACAATTTGCAGAAAACTGTATGTCTCTACGACAAACACACCCGTCAGTACAAAAATCTAAAAAAAAACATCATATTTTGCCCTTTAGGGCCGATTTTCACTGTTAAGGAGTGGTTTAAAACTGTCCTTACCCAATGTTCGGTCAAGCGATTTTTAAGTTTTCTCGCCGATTTAGACATTACCAACTCAAAATTTTTCCGAAAATCAAGAGGCGAGGTATAATTATTTTTTTGTTTTTTGCCGTGGCGCCTTAAAATAAAGTAAATTTTTACCCCCCTTCCCCCATTCGACGGACAATGAAGTTGTGCCCCCAGCTCACACCACAGCTCGGTCGGCCTCCCTCGCAAAGACAGTCGATTTACACAAATTAAGAGACAGACAGACACACAGACGAAATGCCAAACGGTCGAGTTAAAACGGAGACCTCGCTACGCTCGGTCAAATATATGTACAGTACAGCTTTAGAAACATTGTCGTCAGAAAAACTAACCCTAAATTTTGTGAAAAGTAGACTTTTGGACGAAGAATTAAAAAGATGAGACACAGATGCAACGGGCACGAGTGAAAATACAGATGCAGCCTTTAATAGTGGAAATGATAGATCTCATTGTAGCGGAAGAGGTCGAGGAAGATACTCTGAAGGTCAAGGAAGATCCTTTGAAGGTCGAGGTAGATACTCTGAAGGTCAAGGGAGATACTCGGAAGGTCGAGGAAAATACTCTGAAGGTCGAGGAAGGCGAATAGTCTGGTTTCGTTGCAATTTGCCGAGGCACCGAGCTACTCAGTGTCACAGTGCGCACGAATGTGATGACACAGAGTTTCAGAGTTAATGCAGCATGGCTCAGAAAAATGAAGTTTGTTTTATGGCATTGAATAGTTCCAGGTATCTTTCTATGATTGTCGATTCTGGGGCGACAGACCATTTGGTTTTAAGTGAAAAATATTTTTCCTCCCTTTCTTATCTAAAAAAAAAACAAAGTTTCTTTTGCTGTAGCAAAGGCTGGTCTGGCCAGTCCCTGTTAGCACATATGGGGGGGGGGGGCATATTAATTTAGTGTTGTTACTCGCGGTGGTTGTCCTTTTAAAGTTATGGATACTTCTGCGACTATATAACTTTTTTCGGGGTGACTCCACATATCCTGTGAATTGGCAGCGATTCGTATCACATCGTTGTTTCCATACTCGCCAGTTGTAATAAAAGGTTTGAGTGAGTGCCACTGGTACCAGGTCACTTCCTTTTGAAAAGAAGGAGGTTAAGCAATGTCCAACAATTCATCCATCATCGATTGAGTGTCTAGAGAGACAGAACTTCTTAACTCTTCAGTTAGCAGATCCTAGCTTTACTCACCCAGCTCCTATTGATGGTATTATCGGTACGGAACTCATTCCTCATACTTATAATGGTACCTCAAAACTTAGTAGACCTGGTGAAGCTTGTGCTATGAGCTCGATATTTGGTTGGGTGATTACTGGTGCTGTACCCAGGAACTCCACTATTCCTGTATTTACAGCCGAAGTAACCCTCGATGATACTATAAAGAAGTTCTGGGAGGTAGAAGAACTACCTTCTATTCCCATCTCTAATCCAGAAGAACACCTCTGTAAATCTATATTTTAATCTCAATTTAAGCGCCAACCAGATGGTAGGTATGTTGTACCTCTGATGCTACGAGATAACCATTCTCAACTCGGTGGTTCCTATTGTTATGCCTTACGTTGCTTTACCAATTTAGAGAAAAGACTTGATCGTAGTTTTCAACCCTTCAAGATCTTTAACTAAGCTCTGAGTTGTCTTTAATGGCTCAGCCAAAATTCATCACCCTCACTCAATTACGTTTTGTATGCTGGTTTAAAATTACAAACAGATATCAGAGTAATTATTGGTAAATTCCGTCTATATGCTGTAGCGTTCTGTAGGGTAATTTATTTATATTGTTTTGTTGACAAGTTTGATTTCAATGTGACAGGAGAAAAGAAAATATAATTTAGTCTTGCATATACATGTTGGACAATGGAATCGTTCAGCCATCGAAGTCACAGTGGGCAAGTCCGCTTCACATGGTGAAAAACAAAGAAGGTACATGGCGTCCTTGTGGCGACTACAGAAGACTGAATGACAGGACTGTGCCTGATCGCTACCCGCTGCCTGGCATTCAGGACTGAATGACAGGACTGTGCCTGATCGCTACCCGCTGCCTGGCATTGAGGACTGAATGACAGGACTGTGCATGATCGCTACCCGCTGCCTGGCATTGAGGATTTTCAACACATTTTAAAAGGTAAAAAAATATTTTCCAAAATTTATCTTTTAAAAGCATACTACCAAATTCCCATGTCTGAATCTGATAAACACAAAACAGCCATAATTACATCTTTTGGATTATTTGAATTTAATGTCATGAGTTTCGGATTGAAAAATGCACCATCATCGTTCCAAATATTTGTAAACCAAGTATTTAGTGGACTAGAATTAAACTTTTTATTTCCGTTTTTAGACGACATTTTAATTGCTTCTCCCGACTTGGAAACCCATAAGAAACATCTGGAGATGGTTTTTAAACGATTGGATGATTATGGAGTACGTATAAGTGTAGCAAAGTGTGCCATGGGTGTAAAAGAGGTTGAGTTCCTAGGCTATTTAGTGACGGCTGAAGGTAAAAAACCTCTTCCCGAAAAATTGCAAGTAATCCGTGATTTTAAATTGCCAGAGACATTGCACGACCTACGCACATTTTTAGGACAAATAATTTTTTAACGACGTCATCAGAAAGACGCTACAAATATTCAAGCCATTATCCACGAATATCTTAAAGGAGCAACTAAGAATGATAAAAGAAAAGTTCTGTGGACTGATGAAGCAAGGGCGATGTTTTAAAAATGTAAAGAGGATATCGCAAATTCAGCTTTATTAACTTTTCCAAATTCTGATTTACCATTAGCATCATTTACAGATGCTTCAGATCGAGCTGTAGACTTCGTTCTCAAGCAGTTACAAAATAACTTGTGGAAACCAATAGCTTTTTATTTAAAAAAAAAAATAATAATAATAATAATAATGCACAACAAATTTACAGCACATATGATCGTGAACTTTTAAGAATTTATCTTTCAATTAAACATTTTAAACATTTTCTAGAAGGAAGAGATTTCACCGTGTTTACTGATCATACGTTTTTGCATTCAAACAAAATAATGAAAAAGCATTCCCTAGACAGCAACATCATCTGCAATATATATCTCAATTTACTACTAGTATAAATCGCGTTAACGGAAAAGATAACATAGTTGCCGACACTTTATCCCGAATTCAAGAAATTAATTTTAAGGACATCATTAACTATCAAGAAATTGCTAAAGCCCAAATTCAATATTGGGAATTACAAGATCTAATTAAAAATTATCCGTCATTAAATTTTAAAACTCAAAAACTTCCATCTGGTGAACAACTTTCTACAGCGACATTTCTACATCTAATATTAGGCCGTATATACCTCAAAATTTTCGAATGCAAGAAGGATGTTGGAAGATGGGCAATAAGTTGTTTGGAATGCCAAAAGAACAAAGTTCACAGGCACAGCAGGTCTGAACTCCAAACATATCCAGAGCCCGACGACAGAACACCGTTGTCCATAATGACATCATAGGTCCTGTACTCATGCGTATGTGAGGATTGACAGAGTGAAGAAAAGTCTCGAATCATCTTAGGAGAGGCCTTTTAAAATTTTAAAAAGGGTAGAAAAATATTGTACATTAAAAATAAAATCTAGAGACGAAAGGATATCGATAGATAGGTTGAAACCAGCCTATATGTTAAATGAAAATGTAGAAGGTGGTAATAATTATGAACACGAGCTAGTCGTCGAGTGAGGCTGCAAGATGTTTCAACGTAATACAAAAATAATAATAATAATAATGAAGTATTATGGTAACTCAGTTACTGGGGGGAGAGTAGCTGTAGAGGAATTTATTTATTTTGTTTTGTAGACTAGTTTGATTTCAATGTGACAGGAGAAAATAAAATATAATTTAGTCATGTTTTTGACTCCTCACAAGATTGTGTTTAATTTATATTAATATTATAAGTTTAAATTCACGTAGCTCGGCCTAGTAGACCCTAGATCTTCGACCCAGGGCTACAGTTCACCGCAGATGTTAAACGCATGTTTAGGCAATTTAACACCCTGCCTGAAGTTACTCGGTTCCTATACGTACTCTGGAGGTATTCCAAGGATCAAACCATTACTGAGTCTGAGTATGGACTTCTCACGAATACTTACGGTCTCCGTTCTGCAACATATTTGGCTGTTCGAAGTCTACACCAAATCACCATCGACGAAGGTTCCTCTTATCCTCGTGCTCGTGAAATTATAATCGAAGTAACTAAACGTTGATAATATTATTTCCAGAGCTAGTGCTGTTGAAGAAGCACTGAAATACAAGTTCAAGTTATTGATATCTTATCTCGTGAAGGATTGAAGCTACGAAAGTGGAGTAGTTACCATCCATCATTTCTATCTGGCATTGCCAAAGAAGACTTAGAAGATCCTCTTGTTTTCGATTCAGATGAAATTATTACAATCAAAATCCTCGGACTTCAGTGGTCACCAAAATCAGATTATTTCACCTATAAAACCTATTAAATCGAACCTCGTTTTACTAAGCGCGCCTTACTATCTGATATCTCTCGGTTATATGATACTATGGGGTGGTTATGCCCTGTTGTATTTTTAGCCAAGCAACTTATACAAAGACTATGGGTTCTTGACCTCTCTTGGGACGACCCCATTCTATTTGACTGCATGGAAATTTGGCACCAAAAGCACTTGAAATACCTTCTTTTTCGCAAATCAAGATACCTCGACTAGTTGTGCTACCTTCTAATCCTATCTACAGACTCGTGGGATTCTGCGACGCTAGTGAGCGTGGTTATGGTGCCGTAGTCTATCTCAAAGTTGCTACCTCTGACAGATATTTCTCATACATATTATGTGCAAAGTCTCGTGTTGCCCCTCTTCGAACTTTATCGATTCCACGTTTCGAGTTGCTGGGTGCGTGCTTGTTATCGAAATTAATAAAGCATACTCATATTTTTTACTCTACCCTCTCCATAGTTGAAACCTTTGCGTTTACTGATTCAACTACCGTATTAGCTTTGTTGACAACTCCTCCATTTCAGTTTAAAACTTTTGTGGCCAATCGTGTAGTAGAAATTACTACCAATCTTGCTTCTTTTCAGTGGGACCATGTGGTAACCAATGAGAATCCTGCTGATTTCGCTAGTCGTGGCCTTCTACCTCATCAGATTATTAATAACACTCTATAGTTCTCTGGTCCTCCTTGGTTATCTCAATATTCTGAAGAATGGCCCATGAATAAGGATTATCCTCGACCTCTCGAAGTACCTGTGTGCAAGACTTCTACTAATCTCATATTATGTACTGCTACGACCACAAATACACCCTCGTCTCAGTTATCTAGTGAAATCCTCGATCTTTACTCTTCCTTCCATAAGTTAAAAACTACAGTTGCGTGGCTTCTTTTATTCATTTATTCACAATACTCGTCTACCTCAACACGAACGTAATTTAGATCCCCGGTTATCCAAAGAAGAACTGGACTCATCGACACACAAGTTGGTATTCTTAGACCAACAACTTCACTTAAGAGATGAGACAATCCGATTAAAAATGGAAAGGAATGTTCGAAACGGTTTCAAAGTCTGACACCCTTTCTCGATCACATAGGTGTCATTAGGGTGGAGGTCGGCTTCATCATGCTGACTTGACATATAAAATCAAGCACACTCTCTCGACTAATCATTGATTACTCCACCTTCATGTCGGACCTAGAACACTCCAATCCATAATCCAAGAAAGTTTTGGATCATGTCAGCAAGACAAGCCATTCGTTCTCGCTTAAGTCGCTGTTTACAATGTTTAAAATTCAAAGCAACAACTATTCAACCTCAAATGGCTCATCTCCCACTCGCTCGTTTATCTCCTCAGCCTAGGCCATTTATGGAAGTTGGTATTGATTTCGGTAGACCATTTATAATCAAGGAGAGTTATCTTCGGAATGCCCGTACGTCAAAGGTTTTTCTCTGATTATTCATATGCTTTGCCACCAAGGCCGTGCACCTTGAGGTGGTATCCGATCTTTCAACAGGAGCGTTTATTGCTGGTCTTGAAAGATTTGTAAGTAGAAGAGGACTCTGCTCTGTAATCCACAGTGATTGTGGCACAAATTATGTTGGTGCGCATCGATACCTGTCAGATCTTTATAAAATGTAAGATGACCCGATTAACATTCACTTTTACCCGATTAACACAATAAGGTTCACAGACAAGCAGATAACTTGGAAGCGTAATCCCCCTAGTGCTCCATACTTTGGTGGATTATGGGAGCAAGACATAATATAAGACATTTGCTTTATTATCAGTACCAACCAACTCAACAACCTCCAAGGGAGTACCAACCAACCAAACTCCAAGGGGAGTTACAATTTACATTTTTTTGTATCTTCAAAAATAAAAGAGATAACTGGATGAGCCAGTTTATCGTGGCCACCCTGTATATTTTTCCATTTTACCCCCCTAAATTGTTACGAGTGGAATTTATGTCCACTCGTAAAAGCTTTATTTTTGTTATATATTTATTTTGTTATATCTTTATTTTGTTATGTTTACGTAGATCTATCGATATTTATTAGTATGTAGTTAAAAAGAATAGGGAAAGCCAGAGCCAGCTTAAGGTTGTTATCTCTAGGTTGACTCTTGATCCAAAACAGTGACCAGGTTCAACCTATGTAGAAGGTCTGCTGGTCAATGTTGTGGTTCAAGGGTCGAGCTGATTGGGAGACAATCCTTCAGTTGGCCTCTGCGCTTCTTCGAGGCACGTCAGGTAGTAGTGGA
>KZ652514.1:97190-120901 GCA_001010745.2 Gerris buenoi | reverse complement strand
AAAAAAAATTTTTTTTTTTTTTTTTTTTTTTTTTTTTTTTTTTAGTAAAACCAACACCGACACCTCTAGCGGACCTAAACGTTTAAAATAGAGAAAACAACGTTTTTACTGATATCTTACGTTCTAACTCTAACATGGCAATTTTAATAAAACTTCGTACACATCTTCTAATGTATAATTTAAAGGGATGAAGAAGAATATAACATTTCAACCTGATACAAGCAGAAGTTTTTGTGTAGTGAAGCGATAAATTTTATAATATTTTAAATAGAGTAGGCGTGAGGGCTAGGGAATACTGATATTCTCTAACTCGGTTCTGTTGTGCAATCATCTTGTTTAACTATTAACTATTTTCGCAATATTCAATATATATTTATTGTAAGACACCTCGCTTCAATGATAACAAAGTGTTTTTCTTTTAATTTTGCATTAACTCCGCTAAGTACAAATAGTTAGTTAATTTTAATTTTGTCTCTGACCTAACTCCGCCATGTATAAGTAGGTAGCCTCGTATATTTAGCAGTGTGATTTTATAATTTATATTTAATGAAAAGCGTTAGGAACGAAGTTACTTAGTCCCCCTCGACACCGTACATATTTTTTATTTTATTTTATTTCTTTTTTACCTTTAATTGAATACAACCGTTACAAACACTGGTGGTAGTAAAGTGAATGTCAAAGGTTCGGTTTTAATTTAAACGCATGTTCAGGGCTCCCCGATTATTTAATTTATTTACCGTTACCGAACGTCCGCGACCGACTAGCATTTGGGAACCACCGGTCTAGAACTAGACGATTCAAGGGTCTGGGAAAAAGAATTATTCGATTTATAAATATATGAGTTTTGCAATCTACATCGAACAAGTTCTAATCGAATTATTTAACTTATTTAATTCAAATGTTACAGATTAAAAAAGGGCTTGCAGAAAATATCGATTAATCAAAAAGTAAATAAATATAAATGTCATCTAGGTTCGTCGTAAATGATAAAACTCTATCAAAGAATTTTAATTTTTTGACACAATTTAGAAAATAAAATTTACTTTAGATTGAATAAATTGTAACTAAGCTAAACGTCGAGCTAATTTCATATACATACACCTCATATATACACCTCATATATACACCTCATATATACACCTTCATATATCTTGGGGGAACGTCCTATTTAACCACCCAGCACAAAAACACCTTATCACCTATATTTAACTCACTAGTTTTTACAATTACTCCAGAAATGTCGGATTAAAATTTTATTTCAGTATTATAATTCGCTTTGCATTATTGAGCATGATTAAAAGTTATTATAAAATAATCACACACGCTTTACTTAATCGGAGAGCACTTGTTCCTTGTACGGCAAGGTGTCGAATACCTCTTCGCAAGTAGAAACAGATACTATACATTTGAAATGTCTAGGGACGTGACGGTCAGCTACAGACCTTCCCCCCGCTCAAGGAAAAGAATAAACCAAGGGTTCACTGTTAACTAGGCGGCCGGACTCCTGTTAGACCTGCCGTAATCTCTCGCGCTCTTTTTTCCCAGAATAACTATTCTGGCGTGAGTCTGTAGGACGCGTCGTACACTAACTTCACCAGGGACAAGTTAACACGCTTCTTTTCACGGCCTGCCTGTTGAAAAAGGAAAACCGGATGTATTATAGTCTCCCTCCCGTCTGTTTTTCTAGGTTAATTTCTGTTTGCTACTCAAAAACAATTTCCTTGAATCCGTCAATTCCTAATATTTTTCCTTATCCTTTCCTGATCGGTATTATTATTCTAAGGCTGTTATTTTATATGTAAAAAGTAAAAATACAACACTTCCGCCAAGGTTAAAGTATTCCTCTTATCGTTTGTTATTTATTACACTGAGGTGTGTTTTCACTGTCGGTAAAATTATTTTCGTATCTATCTTGTAAATTCTGAAAACGAAAATAGAAACAGACCCAAGTCGATACAATTACACGAGTGAATTTCTTCTGTTTATTGAAAATCCGATGGGATTCTGCCACTTTAATTGATCGTCGTCGATAAACCCATTAATTGATATTTAGCATTTTTATTCTTTTAATCTTTATTCAGTACAAACAAGTTTATCGATATAATCTAGGTCTAAACTAAAAACTTACCCCCCCCCCCCCCTCTCAAAGTGAAGCAAAGACCTTAAATCTAATCCAAAATCCTTAAAGTAAAAAAAAAATAAAATTCTTCGTCCTTGTAACATTGCGTCGACGTAACCGATCGTCGAGCCCGATTAATATTTTTAAGAATGGCTTGTTGGCATTGACTTGTCCACTTGTTGGTAAAGAAGACTTGTTGAATATGGCTATAATAATTAAATTATAATGCGTGGTGTAACTGTGTGACGAAGGCGCGGCACGGGCCAGTCAATGCCCTTCTATACGACTATTGTGTACTTGGTGATGGATGCTTGTGGATGTATATAGGTATTAACAATAATTATTTCTTAGTGAATAATCATTTGATGAAAATCCGTCAAAATTAATGTGGTAAACAAGGTGCCTCTATTCTTCGAGGCCTTGATGGCGGTAACACACACGGAACTGAAATTCCGGCATAATAAATCTTTCTCAAGAATGACTGCGTCTCATTAACCTGCCGACTACTTGATAAGGAATACTCGTCGCCTCATCTTATTCGTTAATTAATGACTGTTGTCGACTTTTCATTTATCTTGTCTATTGAAATTAAATCTATTGTATTGACGACTTTCAATATCTCTATAGCTCGACCTATAAACAAATGTCGGAATAAGCAAGTGTCGTGTACGAAGATGTCATAAATCTTTTGTACATCCGGAGGAGGGCTACACCTAGAATCGGTCATACGAGTGATTTAATATTTTGAAATGCGACGATGGTCGATTATATCGGTTATTCGGGGTAAAGCTATGCCTAACCAGCTAGTAAGAAGACATCACTAAACGTCCACTGAATTACGTTAACTTTTAATTACTAGCATCTTCAATTAAGTCTATCTTGTCCATTATCCGGGCAGTATTTGTTTTCGCATTTATTAGAAATTACGAATGACATGATGGAGACACTAAAACCATGATTATTTGGGATAAGTCGAAAAGTTTTAATCCTCTGTAAACGGTTTATCGGTTGTCAAACGTGCAGAGCTCGCGTTCTTCATTCTCCAAGAAGATCCGTCTACGGAGGACGAGTGGTCAAGTTTTCAGTGGAAACAGAGTATAAAGGCTATAGCGAAATGATGTAAGTGATAATAATAAGTTGTAGAAGATATAGTCGGGATCCAGGTAGGTACAGGTATCGGAGCCTTGCTTGAGGTCATGAGCCGGGACCCTCGACCCTGAGCCTGTAGTCCCGGCCAATCCCAGACTTTCTGGCTCACTCTTAACTCCGACTCATCGTTTATTCTCTCGTTAAACCGACTTTATATCGAATCGTTAATTTATAAACGCGTTGATTTGTGTGTGGCGCATGATTTAAAATAATCTTCGTAATAGCGGTACTAAAAATAAGAGATTACTTGCTTGTGCTTCAATGGAATTTTTCTTCGGTAAGTTCACTCATGCGTGATATAACATCGCCCCTGGCAGATCTTCTTATCCGTCTTTTTTAAATCAATCAGCATCGAGATTTACGATTTTGACATCACCACAGGAGGTGTCAAGAACCTTTAGGATAAAAAAAGTACCTGGCCACAACTACGAATTTAAAGCTATATTATCTTTTTATTTTTATCCTTCATTTTGTGAGACGATCANTTTGTTTGTTATTGTTTTTTCGTAGTTGACAAATTGACACTTTGACATTCGAGTTTGATATTTTATCGCTGTATATTTGTATTGTTTAAATTCGTTTATTACTTAAATTATAGAGACGTTTTCCCCATTCGTTAGAATCTTGTATTTATTCAGAACACTCAGGATATGATTTTTCTGAATATTTATAACAAACTTCATCTAAAATGCCTTATTAGTTTAAGACCTATAACCTTTATTTGGAACTTAAGGATAGGATTCTAATCTATTCAATGAGACAAACGTGTTTTCAAGTGGCACTGGATATAATTAGTGCCTAGTCGTCTTGCTTGTGACTATATGAGTTTTCTGGAATAGTCTCATCCCTCTCACTTTATTTCATGACACTGCGGGAATATTCCAGAATCCAGAATTTACCATGTATTATTTTTGGTTAGAGTCAGTGCAATTATTACTTTTGAAGTGGCCCGAGTAGAGAAAATCTGTCTACTGCCATCTATACCTTTCCTTGTTTTTTCTATTCCGCTCTCATTTTTTTTATTTTGCACTTCCATTTTCAGCTATGTAGAGCTTGAAGGTCTTAATGCAATGATTATTGCCAAAGCCAATGAAGATTTTGAGTCATCCTTAAACCTAGACCCTGATATTGTGAGGTTAGGCTTCGACGGATGTGATCCCATGTCTGGGATATAAGAAGGTGTGCAGGCGATCTTGCGGAAAAAGTGCAAAAAGCCTTCTACTCCTCTCACAGGCTCAACCTTACCGTGAACGACTTAAACGTAATCCCAGAAATTCGAAACTGCGTTGGATCTATCAAGGAGATAATTAAATTTTTTCGTGAGTGTTTTACGACGAAAGCTTATTGCCAATATTCCAATATTATGTGAGACTAGGTGGTCAGAGAAATACAAAAGCATCCCTGTTTTTAAGGATTTAATGCAATGGAATCATTAGCTGAAGAGGGAAATGCAGCAACCAGAAAAAATGCGTATCAGTTGCATGCAGCGGCGTGCAGATCTTCATTTATTGTCTCGGTAGCATTAATTGCTAAATATTCTGCTGTACTGGAACCCGTAGCAAATGCACTTCAATCGAAGACTCTAGACATAGTCAAAGGCAACAACCATATTCAGCCTATTCTTGACATGCTACAACTGCATCGAGTATACATGCTGAGAACGTCACAACTGGCATATTGAAAGAAGCAGGCGACATGGCTTCGCATTTAAATGTAGACATAACCGCCACTCGCATTCCTGGCCGACAGAAGCATAGTAGCAATCCTCCAGCAGAAGCCGAAAATCCATCCGAATTTAGGAAAAGGGCTCTGATGATTCCCTACTTGGATTCTATGCTGTAGACAATCGCCTGCATTTTCATTGAGGAATTACCATACTAGTAAGATGAGAGATGTTTCACTGGAGCAATGGAATGAAAGTACTTCATCCAGTGTACTTCATCTACAATTTAGAAGGAATAGAAGGAGAAAGGGACTTGCGGTTCAAAATGTGGAACCAGGAANGATCCCATCAACACCAGGATGGATCATTGAAACTCTTCCGATCTGCCATTCCAAGGGGTTTGTAAGAGGATCCTTCAGCAACACTAATTCTCCAACGCAAACGTTACGCTCCCTCTTGGTCCACTTTGCTCTTCTTTGCAACGTGGACAAATACTCCTGGTTCCAGCGACTCCAGAAATGCTGAAGTTTCTGATTTACTGCTTGCCAACGGCTAAGACGATTTTTTTTTTCTCATTAAGAAGGGACGGCTCCGGAGTGGACAGCAACGGAGCGCCTATTAAAAAATGTCCTGGTGATAAGTAGGCAAAATCGTTAGGGTCGTTGGTAAGAGCGCAAAGTGGTCGTGAGTTCAGTACAGCTTCTATTCTGGCAAAGAGTGTACACAGCTCCTCAAATGTCATTGTGTTCTGTCCGTACACTTTTAACATTAAACGCTTCGCTTCGCGCACAGCAGCTTCCCAAATTCCAACAAAATGAGGTGCTGATGGTGGTTGGAAGCTCCATTTAACCTCTTTCTTCAAGGCATATTCGTGAAGATTTTCCTGGGTTTCGGTTTCACAAGCCCACTTGGTAAACAGTTTCAATTCATTGGCAGCACCGACGAAGTTCGTTCCGTTGTCACTGAACACGTGCTCTGGCAGTCCGCGGCGCGCAATGAACCTATCAAAAGTTGACAAAAATGCTTCAGTAGTCATTCGAGACACGACTTCTAAATGTACCGCCTTAGTACTCATGCAGACGAAGACTGCGAGATACCCTTTGGTGATAGGTGCTTTGCGTCGCAGTGAGTCTCTTATTAAGAATGGACCGGCAAAATCCACACCGACGTGAGCAAAAGCTCGGCCTTCTTTGAATCTGCATTTTGGAAGATCACCCATTAGCGGAGTGAATGACTTGGGTTTCAGTCTATAGCATCTGACACATTGATGAGTCACTTTTCGAATAAGATTTCTAGCACTCAGAAACCAGAAGCGATTCTNTCACTTTTATATACTTATACTTTAATTTAACTCAACTTTTGATAAAAATATTAAGTATTTATAATATCTATAGACTAATATCTAGTGAAAATATCGGTTTTTTCTTAATAATTTGTCTAACTATTGTTTAAATTCTACTACCGATAAACAAAAATACATGGAGAAATATAAACTGCAAATAAAACAATACGGGCGGTACAACTTTAAAAAAAAAATGTTAACTCGTATAAAATAAATCACAAAATAAAGACAACAGGTTTAATAGTAATTTAAACGTTTTATTTTATGTTGAATTAACACAAGGGATGTGCCACGCTTGCGTGGCACAACCCTTGGTGTCTCTCACAAGTTGTGTAGCCTATTGCAGTTGCTGTTGTGTTTTGCCAGCAAAGCAAATATGGCGGTATGAGAGCACGCTCGTCTCTAATAAGTCCTATGTCTAATCTTCTTGGTCTGGTATTAGGTCCAGAGTTGGGTGGGCATCGTCGGGCCCTTGATGAGTCGGACGCGACGAAACGACGCAGGACATCATACCAGACCAAGAAGATTAGATATAGGACTTATCAGAGACGAGCGTGCTTTCATACCGCTGTATTTGCTTGGCTGGCAAAATACAACAGCAATATAATACCGTGTTTGCACCAAATATCTTATAAAAAAGAGATGGAATGTTAAGAAGGGGTTTGAGGCAAAAAAGTGACCCCATGGAGGTATTAGTAGAGTAAGAGAAATTGGAGAAAAAAATCATACTGCGCATGCTCCACGACCTTTTGACTGGGACAAATTACCTTCTTCGATAGTTTTAAGGTTACCTCTGGTTAATTTTGCATCAGGTTATGGTAACCTGCTACACGTTTCTTGGTAACCTATAACCAAGAGGAAGGTAATTTGTCCCATGGAACTGATCTTTTACATATCTCCATGGGGTCACTTTTTTGCCTCAAGCCTCTATCTAGTTTATATAACATCTTTGGTTTGCACACTGCAATAGGCTACACAACTTGTGAGAGACACCAAGGGATGTGCTTAGATTCTACTACCAACATGGGCGTAACCAGAGGGGGCAAGGGGGGGGGAATCTGCCCCCCCCCCCTTCCAAGATGGACCAAAAAATAGGTCTGATAAATCAAACAAAACTTTCTCAATAATTGATGCTGTATTTAAATTCCATAATATCTCCTTTAATCGATTTATTTTTAAACATACTTAAAACTGATCAATAGGTGTGGTTGCTTTCTTTTTTGTTTTCCGTTTTCAAGAAAAACAAATTTATTTGCATCAATATCTTGAAAATTAGATTTTTCCCGGAATCTAGTTTTCATGAGAGTTTTTATGGGTAATCCCAAATTTATACCTAAAATTTAAATCATGAGTTTACCTCAGTGTTGAGAATCTCTGCAGCGCCGCCGTCAAATATTATTTATTTTTGTTTGTTATTGTTTTTTTGTAGTTGACAAATTGACACTTTGACATTCGAGTTTGATATTTTATCGCTGTATATTTGTATTGTTTAAATTCGTTTATTACTTAAATTATAGAGACGTTTTCCCCATTTGTTAGAATCGTGTATTTATTCTGAACAATTGGCGACCGTGACAGGACGATGGGCAACGAAGACGAGATTAACTACGAAAGTAATAAGCGAACGCGAACAGCGATTAGATCGACATTCACCCGACTTTGTAATGAACTGGAGAAGATCATTACGAGCGAACCTATTGATAGTGTAGCTGCCGAAGGAAGGTTCAATCAAGTTGAACAGAAGGCCTTCGCAACGGTGGAACTGGATGAAACGGTGATGAGGTATCTTGCATCGTTACCTGATGCGACGGACCTAGAAAAAGATATGGAGACGGCAGACACCTATCAATTAAGGTATAATATTCTTAAAGTAAAAATTCGTATACTTTTAGAAGGAAATGAAAAGGGTGCAATGAGAGAGGGAGTTTCAAACTCTATAACATCGAACGGTAGTAGTAAAGAAGGAGGAAAAAACTCGACTAGATCCCGACTGTTGGTAGAAAGCTACCCACTGTCAGGAGAGAACTATGATAATTATGAGCGGGTATCGCAGGAGTCAATAGAAGAAGGAATAATTGAAGAGATATCATCAGAAGAAATAAACAATCAAGGCCACTACCTACATCACAGACATTTTGAAAAATTGAGTAGTGCTACAAAGGTAATGCATGATGGAAAATGTGAATTAAAAGGGGGGGAGTTCAATGGTCAAAATGAGAGGGATATATGTTTAGAAACCAAATTTTTGGGATCTGTTTGGTGTGGTAGCCGGGAGTTAATGGACTGTAGGTGTATTGAAAAGAAAAACTGTAATTTGGTTGATTTCTATAATTTTGTAAAATAAAATAAAATATAGCACAAAAAAGATAACAGGTCGTGTTCTACTGAGTCCACCGTCGTCCCGGGGACATATTTCTCTGTAGTCGGGTTGGTGCTTACGGGAAGACATCCGTGACTGCACTGCCTGCTATCGCTGGGAGCTGGGCAGCTGATATATTTTGACGACCTTAGTACCTTTTGTATACTGTTATTAAATTATACATTGCTCATAATGAATTTAAAATAATAAAACGCTAGTCAAAAATAAAAACATTGCTTCTTTTAGAATAAACTATTAAATGGCCAGAACATCCCGCCCACCAATTTGGGGCAAATTCGAAAACCCTAATCTGAACCCATGACCAAATCAGCAGAGTGTTTCTATTCACTGGAATTCGGTGGAAGTAAAGGAACTAGCTTTACTACGGGTCTCTTCAAAACTGTGGTAGGTGTTCTTACAGTGGCCACTCTCACGATCCCATCAACACCAGGATGGATCNTTTATCCGTCTCCCGATTTACCGTCTTCCTCGCTTAACGGTCAGGCCACACGCCATATCGCTGGTCCGGAACAAGACTGACATAACTCAAAAAATGTCGAAAATGAGTTTTTCATATGGTCTTACTCAAAATTTCGCGCTGATTCTGATGGTATAATCGTCACATTTCTATCTTTATTGAACACCGGTAGAGAGCATAGTGTCATAATGTCTTATCTCATAAGTCGCTGGGTTTGGGTTACAAGACTGACATATTATCTGTATATAACAAGACACTGGACGAGCAGCGTGTTTTTGTCCGTACAAAACTGTATTAACTCAAAAAAAAAAATGCATTCTAACACTATCGGTTAGAACTCTTTTTGTTATTTTTTATAAACAATACTGCATTATTTTAAAATAAGACTGTATTGATTTGATTATTCTTAAAACATAAATAGAATTATTTCGATTTTAAACTGTCTCATTTCAAAATAATTCAGTTTAGACCTTAAAGAGGATAATTTCGTTATCTTAGTTTCGATTCAATAACGCCACATTTTGAAATAACCCGCTCTTGAATTTAAAATGATCAAATAAACAATTTTTTTTACGACTGTAATAAGGCCTCATTTTGAGTTAAGGCTCTTTTGTTTTTGAAATCATAGTGGTTATAATTAGTTTTATGTATAAAATTACTCTTTTCAAAAAAAAATTTGGAGGTGAGACAGTCTTGCACTTGATATTTTACCAGTGTTGTATTTTTCTATAAAGTGTCAGTCATGCACAAACATTTTTTGGAGTTGTGACAGTGTCGCTATTGATATCTTAGAACTTAGTCATCTTTCTAATACATTTAAGTCGTAAATATAAATATGTGGCACTCTAAATTGTTTTTGAAATGATACATTTCGTTTTAAATTTGATCTGTAAATGTATCAGTTTGAAACTATAAATGTTTGATTACACTGTTCTGCAAAATTTAACCAACTTTCTGCCCTTAAGAAAATGTCATCTGAAATTTTTGTTTTCGAGGTTGCTGAATCTGAATCCGAAGTAAAAATTTACCCTAGACGTACAGTTTTCCGGGAAAATGCGCCTAAAGTTCGGAAAAATAGTGTTTGTGGGGGTTTTTGACCCAATTTTTCGCCCCAAAAAAAATATATATTGGGCGTTTGAATATCTTTAAACTGTCATGAACACGAATCAAAAGTAAAAAAAAATCTGTTGACCTTACTTTTTTAAGAAAAATGAAAAATAAGAAAATAATAAATCGATTTTTCCACATAGTGAGTCTTTGTATTTCTATCACTTTTTCAGTGGTATAACAAATGTTTTGAGACTTTTTTCTGACATTAGTCTGGAGAACTACCTACAATATATGTGACCGAAGGGGGGGGGGGGGGGGAGGTCAAGAAAAAAAGGGGGGATTCTAAAAAAATACATACATGTATGTATGGATGTAGTTTTCCCCAATTTTTTTTAGTTTCCTCCCCCCAATTTTTCTACATCCCCTCCCCAAATTTTATCTTGACCCTCTCCCCTCCATCGGTCACATATATTGTAGTTCTCCAGACTAATGTCAGAAAAAAGTCACAAAACATTTGTTATACCACTGAAAAAGTAATAGAAATACATAGACTCACTATGTGGAAAAATCTTTTTTTTCTTATTTTTCATTTTTATTAAAAAATTAAGGTCAACAGATTTTTTTTTGACTTTTGATTCGTGTTCTTGATTACAAAATTTTTTTGGGTGAAAAATTGGGTCAAAAACCCCCAAAAACACAATTTTTCTAACTTTAGGCGAACAACTTGTGGTGCCTTGCCTTGTTGTTTGGAAAATACTACATCAGCTTACGTACAAAACATTACATTAGTTATTAGGGAAAAAATTAGTTGTTATATTGTAATTATTTACAAATGATAGAAGGGTCAAAACGATTTAATGATTTTTTATAAAAAGTAGCGTCTACTTACTTACATATCGAGTATGTTCCACATATCATAATTTAACGAAATACAAATACATTCTGAAACCTATCCCAATACATGCAACATTTTGTCGAATACCTCTGTGAAAATATTAATCAATTTCGTTATAAGCTAGTTTTGCGCCAATAAATCGGACTGGTGGCGACACACACACACANGGGAGGTCAAGAAAAAAAGGGGGGATACTAAAAAAAGTACATACAAGTTGTAGTTTTCCCCAATTTTTTTTAGTGTCCTCCCCCCAATTTTTTACACCCCTCCCCCAATTTTTTCTTGACCCCTCTCCCTTCATCGGTCATATGTATTGTAGTTCTCCAGACTAATTTCAGAAAAAAGTCACAAAACATTTGTTATACCACTGAAAAAGTAATAGAAATACAAAGACTCACTATGTGGAAAAATCTATTTATTATTTTTCATTTTTCTTAAAAAAGTAAGGTCAACAGATTTTTTTTTTTACTTTTGATTCATGTTCTTGATAGTTTAAAGATATTCAAATGCCCAATATATATTTTTTTTACAACATTTTTTTGGGCGAAAAATTATGTCAAAAACCCCCAAAAATACTATTTTTCCGAACTTTAGGTGCGTTTTCCGGGAAAACTGTACGTCTAGGAGAAATTTTGACTTAAATACTTCAGAAAAGGAGATTTACATTATGAGGCTTTTTTTCTGCAGAACAGTGTTATTTAAAAATTAGTGTTTGTTTTTTTGCTTATTATACGAGGTCTGTTTCCTTAGGCTTATGGCTTATGAGTTTAAACAATATTAGAAACAGTTAGAACTGTAAAATTTTAGCTAGCCATTTTTTGGAGTAAATTTATAAGTTGAAGTTTTGATATAATTTATTTTATTTACAGTTCTAACCTGCAGGGGTAGGTTTATTGTAGAGTTGGCTAGAATTAAGGATAATAAAAATTTGGGAGAAATAAGATGTATTGATTTTAAAAATATAAATGAAAAAAACAAAACAAAACATTACTGAGTATAATTAACGACAAAATAAATACAAATAACAAAGAAAAAGTCGAATATGATAAAGATCTAAATAGGTATATTATGTTTAAATACTTCACCTACTCAGATTTCTCTAGAAGCTAATAAAATAAATACATTTTTACAACTTCTAGCACAATTAGCTATTGAGGTACAAAACTATTTGTACCTCCATTATAAATATTAATAAGTTATTACTCCATACTATATTAATTATTAAGAAAGAAAGACGTGTGACTTTTGTCAAGCATTTTATAGCTTTACAGAAGAACAAAAGCCTATATGCTTCGATAAGAACACAACCAGCATTTACTAGAAAATGAATTAGCCAGAGCTGAGAAAATAAAGAATAAAGATTCTTAGGGAAACTGTTGCTGCTATTTTTTTATTTACAAGCTGCTGTTTCCGCATTTTCTTTTTATTATGTGTCAAAGTTAAATCTTTACAACTTCACAATTTATGAAATGAAAAGCAACGAAGCTTTCTGCTACAAGAGGGCGATGCTCATGGGGGAGCAGATGAGATAGGGACATGTCTTAGGAATTATCTAGACCTGCTAAATAAGCTGCGTGCATCGAAAAATATGATATTTTACTCAGATAATTGTGTCGGTCAGAATAAAAATCAATACACTTGGATTATTTACGTATGCAGTATTTAAAAAAAAAAAAATATTCAGAGTATTTCCCATAATAAATGTTTGAAATCAATCAATTTATCAGACTTTTCCCTTCTGTTTCTAAGACTTATTTCCTACAAGTGATCTTTTTTTTAATACAAGACAGTCATAACTCAAATTTTCATTTTTTAAACTTTTTTTTAGGGCCCACCCCTTCCAGAATAAATAAATTTTATTTCATAGGCTTGCAATGATACTATTGCTACTATAAATAAAAATTGTTATAAATCCTATTTATTCTTTTTACGAATTTTATTGAGCTTTTAGCAAATTGCTAAAATGATAAAATCTTTAATTGCGTTTCCTGAAAAAAGTCATTTTTTGAGTTATGTCAGTCTTTTTCCGGACCAGCGATATATATATTTTNTTATGTAACACGCAAAGAGCCCTGATGACTCTTATTACGCCTACACTTGTGTATGAATCGGTAAACGTAGCAAAGGCTTCTAAGGAATTTTAAATATGATGAAAATCTTTCCATCCACTGAATAATATAATTTTCCTCACTCAACTTGCTGCAGGATGTAACTAGAGTGACAGTTGATTCTTTGAGTTCAGGAGTAAAATCTAATTTATCCGAGAAGTCCTTTAAGTTAGTGAAGCCGAAATCTTCAGTCAGAAGCCAAGAGGGTCCTTGCCACCATAGAGTGAAAGTTGCCAGTTGGGATGGAAATAAACCGCGCGAACCACAATCACTAGGATTTTCCGAAGATTTAACATGCTTCCATGCTTCTATTGATGTTAACTCTATAATCTCAGTCACCCGGTTAGCAATAAAGGTTTTTAACTTGTAGGATGGAGTCCTTATCCATGCTAACACTACTGATGAGTCAGTAAACAGGTAAGTTAGGTGTTTGATTAGTCGCTTAAAACGATGAGGAATGGATTGCACCAACTTAGCTAAAAGAAGGGCTGCGCATAGTTCCAACTTAGGAATAGAAATAATCTTTATTGCAGCGAGTCTGGTCTTTGCTTTGATGAGATAAGACTTCATGGCATCTTCGATCTGAATCCTTAGAAAAACGGATGCACAATATCCTTTTTCAGACGCGTCTGCAAAGCCAACCAGTTGTGCTGAAATATTTTTATCTAGGCCAATATATCGAGGAATCTCCACACTACCTAACGAATCTAATTCGTTTACAAAACGAATCCAAGTTGAAGCTGAGTCATCGGGTATCTGATCATCCCATTCTAACCCACTCTTCCATAGGTCTTGAATGATTGTTTTGGCGAGAAAAACGACGGGTGACAGGTATCCTAGAGGATCGTAGATTTTAGCTACACTTGAAAGAATGGCACGTTTTGTCATAATAGCTTCAGGTATATTAACCTTATACGTGAATATTTCTTGAGTATGAAGCCACTGAAGGCCTAAAACTTTAACCCCAAATTCCTCCTTTGATTCTAAGGAAATAGGGTCTGCTGCAGTTTGTTCTGACACTGCTGCAAGCACTTCCGATTTATTAGAAGCCCACTTTCCAAGAGTAAAGCCTCCTTTAGCAAAAAAGTATTTTATTTGATTCACAATGCAAACTGCTTCTTGGACATTTTTTGCTCCAGACACCAAGTCATCCACGTAGGTATCAGACAATATCATTTCCCTTATTTCAGGAAAATTCTGTCCTTCATCTTCAACAAGTTGCATGACAACACGAATCGNGTCTTTGACTTGAAACAAGCTTATGGTGAGATTTTTGAAACTGAATATAAACAATTAAGAGCTCTGTACAGGAAATCATTAAATAAGGCTAAACAAGAGTACTACACAGAATGCTTACAGAATTCTTCTTATAAAATAAGCCAAGCTTGGAAAATAATAAATACTGCACAGGGTAAACAGTTATTGATAATCGTAATTTAAATTATTTAAAATTTAATCTTTCGGTAGTAAGAAAACTACCAAAAACTTAAAAATTGAATTGGTAAATATAAAAAGAAACAGGATAACTTGGATCCCAATAAAAGGAATGAGTTGTTTAATAATGCCGTGAAGGAGTTAGCCGATGCAGTAAATTTTAATGAAAAAGAAGCTTTAGATATTCTTTCCTCAACAAATACAAGAAGTTCATGTCNTTTTGTAAATTCTAGGTTTGAGCCAAGCCATAGGCTGGAGTATTCTGCTCTGACCCACTACAAGAGATTATTATAAGCTTAGGAGAGTTTTCTACGGTCTTTCAAGCTGAAATATTTACAATCCTGGCTTGCAGTCAAATGATTGTAAGAAAGAATGAGTCAGGAAAACAGATTTGTATCTCCTCGGACAGTCAGGCGGCTATTAAGTCTTAGGCTATTCCGAGACGCACTTCTAAATTAGTGACAGATTGCAAGAGGTTTCTTAATGATCTGGGAAGACAGAATGCTGTCCACTTAGAATGGGTTCCAGGACGTAGTAGTGGGATAGAAGAAAGTGAATTGACAGATCGACTGGCCAGGCTGGGTTCCAGTGCGATTCCTCCCAAAAACCTGTGGTAGAAATACCTAAGATTTATCGCTTGATATTTGTAAAGTATCTTTGGATCTATCCTGGGTTTATTGCTTGTAGGAAGCGGTATAGATCTAAGAGTTTATGTTTTGTTAATTTTTGAATGTTTTATCTAGGTAAAGTTAGTCTTTAAATTTACCCTAGGTATGGATGTTTTTATTTTTATGTGTGAAAGTGTATGAGAATTAGCACGACTGTTTTGGTTGGTTCTGAGGTCCAGGGAGGTAACAAACGCTCACATAAGGAGGGGGCTCTAGGATGGGGTTGAGTTGTATCGGCCATTTCATTGCATCTCTACAGGACCGACCCGATAATTGCATATGGTCAGCCTAATCATTATAGGATAAACCCGAGGAGAATAAATTTCGGTGCGGTACCCGACACAACTTCTGCAGAACTGGGACTAACTTCCGGCAGAAGAAGGGATCTAGGGATCACACCGGGAATTGAACCATCTCAACCAAGCCGTTATTGCAACCCATAGCCACCTGTAAAAGCTACACAGTTACAGAACCAGGTATCTGAACCAATTAAACCTCTGCCCCACCCTTTTTTTTGGAGCTTACCACAGGAGTCACCACCAACGGAAGGTGTATNGGCATTAGTTCTCTGTGCGTATTTATTAATGTAATTCTTTTGTATACTTGACTTATGTAATACTATATTCTGTATAGTCTCTACAAATAAAGATTTATTTATTTATTTATCATCTAAAACTATTAAAGAAAAATCAAGGGGTATGGCGAGTGGGGGATTAGCAGTGATAATAAAAAAGAATAAAAAACAAAAAATCCAATTACTTGATATCTCTAACCTTTATATATTTATAGAACTTAGTAGTCAACACTTAAACCTTATTCTAGGAGTTGTCTATTTTAAACCGTCAGCCGATAACGATATTATAATTGATGCTTTAAGAGACGTTATCTCATCGGTTTGTGATAAAACTAATCATGAAGTACCTATCGTACTTTGTGGAGGTGTCAATAGTAGAATAGGCTCCCTGAACAACGTAGAGTATTCCCTCTTAGAAAAATGTAACTTAACTAGCGAAAGATCGTCATTAGACCAAGTCACTGATTCGCGAGGAAAAAAACTAGTAGACCTTTTAGAAGGTCTTGATTTTATAGTATGTAATGGCAGGGCCCCGTCCGAGAGAACCAACATCCACCCAATGAAACGAGAATTGTTTAGAGATAATCTTTCAAATTCACCAGATATCTACTTTCACAACACTGATATAAATCAGCTAAATACCAATCTTGTACAAGCTTTGTGGAATGCAGCCAGCGCGACTGGCATGTTCTTTAACTATGAAACAAACATAACTAGAACTCCGACCAACAAAAAACCTTGGAAAACCCTGGAATACACGACTTTAAAAAGAGAGTTAAACAGAAAAATCAGACTTTGCAAATCTCACGGATATCCAGATAATGAACTCACAGAATATAATAATCTAAAAAAAGACCTGAGAAAACTCACTTCACTAAAAATAAAATACAAATCCCGAATTTTGAATAGTTTAGCCGACACCCAGAACTCAAGTGAATTTTGGACAGTCATTAAGAAGGCATCAAGTTATAAGAACACTGTCAATGAAATAAGTGTAGACTCATGGTATAGATATTTTAGTAGCATCTACCCTCCCCGCCTAATTACTGAAGAAACTTATATCAAAGCTCTTCACCCTACTTCAGACGAAATCTGAAATAGATAACGATATTTCAGATAAATTATCTGAAATAGATAACGCGCTCAAAAAATGTAAAGCCAATAAAGCTCCAGGTCCAGATTTAATTCCACCAGAACTCCTTAAGGATCTACCTTCAAGTTGGATTCACTATCTACATAACATGTTCAATAACATCTTAAACGAGGAAGCAGTCCCCAAGGCTTGGGGTGAATGCCAAATTAGCTTAATCCATAAAAAAAGGGGATAAATCTAATCACGGCAACTACAGACCAATCACTTTGCTGAATGTGATCACCAAGATATTTACCAACATTTTAGCAGAAAGACTTTATGAATGGGCAGAGTCCTCAGGTGTGTTGCCTAACGAGCAAGCAGGCTTTCGGAGGAACATGAGCTGTGTTAGCCACATCTTCACGTTATTATCCATAGTCCAATTGTACACACAAAAAAAGGAAAGGTACGTATTCGCTGTATTCATGGACCTTAAGAGAGCATTCGACTCAGTTATCCACAGTAAATTATGGGCAAAATTAGCTTCTCTAGGAGTAAGTAGCAAAATTCTTAACATTATCCGTAGATCAGGCGATAATTACAATTAAAGTCTCAGAACGCCCTTTATTATTTATTTTATTTTTAAGTGATATTGTCTCATTCTTTAAGGACGAGGGTGTCAGAGGCTTCTCTCTAGACAATTTTTACGAACTTTGTATATTATTATTCGCAGACGATATAATAATCCTAGCAGACACCTGGCACGATATTCAGAACAAGCTTAAAATCCTGCTTAAATACTGCAAATTTAACTCACTAGAGATTAACCCCGAGAAAACGAAAATCATACCGTTTCACAGATCTCCCAATAAAAAAACTTAAACCATCTTATCTAGAAAACAAACTTATCGAATACTCCAGCTGCTACACCTACCTTGGCATTACATTTTCTAGATCTGGAAAGTTTTCAATTTGCTGTAAAGAAATGAAAAGGAGGGCAATCCAAGCTACATACAGAGTTCACGACTTACTAAAAACTACCGGATCAGATGCTCTGTGCACAAAGAAACAGCTCTTCAGATCAATAGTCCGATCTACATTGTTATACGCTTCCGAAATTTGGGCCTTACAATATATGAAGGAAATTGAAAGTGTTCAAATGTCATACTACAAGCGAATCTTTCTTGGCCGTGAAACACCCCTAATCACTTCGTAAGGCTTGAACTAGAGATCGAACCTTTAAGTGTAGATGTTATTAAAAGGGCCCTCAACTGGATGAAGACGATACTAGAACATCCTCAAACAAGTATACCGCGTCTATGTTTGACTGCATTAGTAAAGCTGGACAGAAAAAGTGCCAACAAAGTCAGCTTCAACTGGTTTAGTCATCTTGATCCACACAACTGATTTGGAGAGCTCCATTTCATCAAGAAAGGGTAGCCTTCTCCAGGGCCAACACCGGATTTCTACCACACTCACCAGGTTTTATTACCTCTTTTCCTCTTTATATTTATGTCACCGAAAAGGGATTTTTATTTATTACATCTTACACATCCGACATACCAAAACACCCATCCACTCTCCTTGCATCCTTTGCAGATGACAAAGCCATACTAGCCACCCATAATGATCCACAAGTAGCCTCCCATATTCTCCAAGAACACCTTTCACTCCTCCAACCATGGTTCCAGTGTTGGAGAATAAAAATAAATGAACAAAAANTATATTTATATATATATAAAAGAACACACACACACTAATACATGATGTTGATCATTTCAAATACACGCTAAAACAGTCAATAATAGAGTTCGGATTTTGCATATTTGCATATATTTTTTTTTACTGCCCCATGTGATTTTTCTTTACGAATTATGATGTTTGGAATGCACTAGGCCACTTTAAATTCAAATATAAAAATGCATAATTTGAATATGTATATATAATGCCTGAATTATTGCATATAATTGCATATTTCCGGCATAAGTGCTATTATTATTGCAAAAGTATATGAAAATATATATGAAAAATTTCATGAAAATTGGATAATATTTAGAGGTTGCACATTTTGATCAGTTTTGTACAAGTAGGCAAAAAATATGTTTTTTCTATACTAAATATTTTTTTTTTCAATTGCTTCCATTGCTTAACTTGCCTGGTTTTTTCTTCTTTAGTCCCTAAACATCATTGTCTTCTCGACGGTCTCTGAATCAGCCTGTCGTGAGGTGGATGGAATACTTATTTTTCTACAAATTAGATTATTACATTTATATTATATTAAAAAGCTATTCATTTAATAAAATGTTTCATCTTTTCATGATTCCATTTTAAAACGTTACTTCAGAAGCTAAATTAAATGNTTCAAAGAATCTGGGAAGTTGCTCCCTAAATGAGACAGTCTAAGTTTTTATTTCTCATAAAGTAACCAGAGTCTATCATTAGTAGGTGTCACTGGATTTATAACCAGGCATTGTCGTTTCAACAGAGACGTTGCAGCAGCTAGACTTGGTTAAAACTCCTACCTATGCGGAGAGCAAGATAAAACTTCTACTCGCCTACTAAGCAGCTGCCCAGTGTTTCTCATCTCTCAAATGGCAAACCTTTGGAATGCTTCCCTTGAATAGTTTAAGGGACTGCCTTTGAACAGACTTGCCAGTCTGCCATAGTATAGAAGTATCAGGGAGAGAGTTCAATATCTAAACCAGTTTGTTCAATGGACCCACCTAAGTGATCAATAATGTTTCAGGTTTTTTCAAACAAGAAAGGGCAATTTAAATTAGTGGCCCTTGTATAAAACTTGTTCTTATGTGTACTTTAATTAAGAAAACAATATTTCCAAGAAATGATTTTTACTTTTAAAAAATCTTGTTACACTTTAATACTATAAATGCAATAAATTAAAACAAAATGTCTACAAAAATAGTTTATAGTAATATTAGTAAATAAATAAATAATAAATCGTAATACAATACAGGGCCAGAAAATAAATAAATAAAAAAAAATTGGTAACAATATTATTATTTAAAAATGATGCCCAATAATTCTACAATTGATATAATAACAATATCAAACATTCAAAAATAATTAAGTATACAAAAATGAAAATTCATAAAAATTATTATTAATTTGTCATTGTAAAAGTAGTGCTTATCAGTAGTATCAAATATTACAATCACATAATTAAATCTAAGGACTTACAATCACATAAATCAAACACTAAAAAATCCCAGTTCTAAATCTAGATTCACAAACACTAAATATTATTAGCATTAGGAATTAAACTATAATTAAGGAGTTATTAAGGCAACTTTTGGGATTAGCCAATATGTTTCATTGACATGCACAGTGAAACTTCTCTTGATAAACAAGAAAATTGCTCTCTTTTAGAGGTATTGTATATTTCCCTCCAAGCACCGTGTTTTATCTTAACAAAATCTAACCATCTATAACAAGTCTCAAAATCTTCAATTCTCTTAGATAATGTTAAAAGTAAAAGACATGTGTATTATTTTATTAAATATATGCATTTTTAGAGTCAATTGAGGGCACTTGGGGGGAAAAGAGACAATTTAAAGTGAATAAAATCACTTTATCCGCTTGCCTAAGTGGAGAGGAGACACAGTATATGCAATAACATATTAATAAAGCAAAAATTAATAACATTAAATTTTAGTAATAAAATAAAGGATTAATAATAAAAAAATAAAAATATACCCAGATGTAATCTATAACAATAAAAAATATGTCCGTGGAATATGGAAACATTTACAACACCTAATTTGTACTAGCTAATTTATACAATCCAATACCAAGTTTGTTTCAACCCTCTAAAGAGAATATCCAGCTAACATGTTCTATAAAATTCATAGAGGAAAACTTGGGGTTCATTTGGCGATTGACTTCAATCTTTGGTGATTAATACACTTTTATCAATTTGAAGGCTAATTTTATAAACCCGATATTAAATAAACATCATTTACTTTCTAGAGGACCGGAACAAAATTAAGAGTTAGGGACTACCAGAGAGTCAAGAATTATGTAGATTTACCCTTTTAAAAAAGCCCATTTGAAAAAGTACAACAAAAGAAAAGATACTAAATTATTTTTACTTAAATTCAAGCATACATAGTTTTAAAATACGATTATGACATGTAACTTCTCACTCATCATCTAACAAGATATGTTATTAAACCTGCTCCCAAGGCTCATGCTTTGATTGACTTCATATAAAAATAGGCTTTGAAACGTAATACCAATATATTGTAATTAATTAGACTGATGCAGTAAGATTAGCTGTGTGTTAACCACCATGGTTGTGTCTTAGTGTTGAGCATGAATTAATTATCAAATAATAAAATAACTCTTTATACATATTTTATGTTTCGCAGTCTTATGAAACCATTAAAATTAAAAAAATAATCTAAGTGAAATAAAAATGTAGAAAAAATCTTAAATAAAATGACTAAGGTAGAAACAACAGAGTACCACACACATCCCCTCTCCTCTATAACAAATACAAAAATACTAAGCATTAACAAACAATTTCACTACTTAAATTAATTACCACTTTGTTTTTTTTTTCTTCTTTTTTTTTATTGTCCACATTTTTGAGAGAGAAGTTATTAGGATATTGTGTACTGGGAACAATATTATAATAGGTACAGCAAAAATTATGTTAACCTACAATCACAAAAGTAAATCCATAGAGATTCAAAAAGATAGTAAAATCGCTATTTTAAACTTCATAGTAAAATCGTTATTTTAAACTTCATAGTTAAATTATTATTTAAAACTTCATAGTAAAATCATTATTTAAAACTTCATAATCTAATTTGTTTTCATTTTGTTTTCCTTTTAACTATACTGAAAGAAGCAAAATTTAAAGCGACTCTTCAAATGAATATCAAGAGCCATCATAAAAAAGTACATAATACACACATTTTACAAAAATATTATATTTGAAGCATTATAAATGTTTTGATTTAAAAGGCTAAAGTCATAATAGTCTTACAGAAAAATCATTTGAAAAATCTATATTTACCCATGTCATAACCGGAAAAACCCGTTATTTAATAATAAGAAAAGGAAATGAACACCATAATTAAAAAATATACCTTTAATCCTGGCATCTTAAAAATAATTAAAATCGTGGTCTAAAAATTTAATACATTACATTATATCATAGTTAATCTAATATAATAAATATTGTTAAAGTAGAAGTATTTAAGGTATGCATAAGTAGCAATAAAGTAAACATAAAGAATACCTTGATGTCTCATTTTATAAATTAGAACAGTAAATTTATTTAAGATTTTTTTATTTATTTTTTTTATTTATTTATTTATATTTTTTTAAATCATACTTTTAAAATCAGAGAACTACAAAATAAAATTAAGATGAAACTGTCATAATTAATTTAAAATACCATTACCATATTATACAATGTGTTCAACACATTAAAATAGTTATTAAAATGAAAAATTAAGATACGACATATCTTAAGACATCACTATCCCTCCTGTAGATTAGTTACTCAAATAGTCAGTGCAACAGTTTTGTTTATTTGTCAACATGTTGACTGCCGAGCAAGACCGTGTTAGGTTTTAACCAGGAGTGCCAACTGAGTGCCGCAGCCAACTAGGAGAGTCACTCTTTTTCCTCAGTAATATAATTTTACAAGTTCATAATCTTCATTATAAGGTTTGTATTGTTTATATTATTTTTTTTATTTTACTAGTACAGTAGTTAGCTTCAATCAATACCAGATCGAATCAAAGTTGGAAAGAATTAACCTGCCAAGATTTTGAAATTTTTTTTAGGACTTTTATTTTTGTCACGACGATTAAAGTTACCCAGTTATGCACATTACTGACCGAACAATAGTCTGTATAATTTACCGATATTCAGAAACGCGACAGGTTTCTAAGAGCCCTGCATTTTTCTGAAAATCCTCGGCCAGGCAAACCAAAGCCAAATAAACCTTTATCCAAAATAAAATCACTCGTAGATTCGTTTCACAGAAGAATGGAGGATGTCTATAATCCACAAAAGAAACTTATTATAGATGAATCCATGTTGCTTTGACATAGACGTCTCTATTGGCAGTACATGCAAAGCATAAATACGACATAACATTTTACATGCTAACTCAGCCCAAAGGGTAGTACTGAAAATGAAAATTTATTCAGGGGCTCTGGAAAAAGAAGTTGGTGGCCACTGGTCATGTTGTAAAAGTTACCAAGGATTTGGTCGCCGATTACCTAGGAGCAGGTCACACAGTTTAAATGTATCATTTTTATAAAAAAAACACACTGCACTGTAACATTCAAAGCTAACAGAAGAGGAAATCCTTTGAACATTTTGAATAAAAAAATAATACAACATTAAAAATAACAATAACACACAAGTTTAAAATTATTAGTGTGTGTATGTGTGAATAAACAATACAGGGTTAGGTCACAAAAAAAGCCACAACCCCTCAGAACATTCTTTAAAACCTGACCTTTCTGCTTTAGTTAAAACCTTCCTCATGGGACCACTATATGTCATTTAATTTTAGATTGCTACCATCTCTTTTTGTTATCTTATTGTCAATTTATGTAGGTTTGTTCATAGTTACCCCTATTTTATATACTACTCTCTAGTCAAAAAGTTTTCTTACATTTTGCTTAATGATTGTTTAAAAAAAATCTAATCAGCTTTATAAATATAAATATAAATATATATATTAAGTATAACATCTTAATAGTTGCATATTCTTTTTCTACACTTCAAGACCTTTAAATTGATGTATAACATGC
>KZ652514.1:58729-83669 GCA_001010745.2 Gerris buenoi | reverse complement strand
CTAAATAAGTTTAATCACATTAAAATTAAATTATAGATAAAAATGGAGAAATTTAATGGGAGAATCAGCTGGAAGCTGAGTCGTGAATTGAATGGTATTGACAACTGAAGTACAGTGTCCCACTAATCCGGGTTTGACGGGACCGGACCCAGTCCAGATTACCCAAAGTCCAGATTAAACGGAATCATTTCTAAAATGTCTGAAAAACAAGTTTTAGTCGGGTAAAACTATTGAAATCCATGTTTTTATCGTAAAAACGTTGAGATTAACACCTTTCTATTTGTAAAATTTCTTGTTGAATGGATGTCTTTCAGGTGTAATAAAAAAAAATTGTGGCAATCAGCGAAATTTCGTGGAACTACATTGATCCGCCACTACCTGTTTCTTAAAACCCTCTCCCCATCTCAGTCATATATATAAAATGTATTTCCTGGAATGCGTTACCTTTATATCTTCCGCCCTACATTTCTACGGAACCGAAAAAGATTTATCGATGTTCTTACTTATTCATAATTAATCTAAATCTATAACAGAAATACTGGGTATTCCTCGTGTCTGACAGTTTGAATGCACACCTGTAAACTATACTAGGAACAGTTTAATAAATTTTAACAGACAAAAGCAGAAACCCCGATAATCTTAACAATTTATAAAATACGAAAAGTTCCAGATAGTACATAGTTTTTGGCCCATGCAGATTATACGGATGTGCGGACTAGCGAGAGACTAGCATTAGCGAGACTCTACTGTATTTACAAACGGATTAGTTTATCGACATTTAGATATTATGATTTCACTTTTAACTCTTATGTTTATTTTACAAATGAATCACTATAACAACTGTTGTCAAATGACACGTGTCAAGATGACATCATAGATTTAGACATTAAACACAAGTTAATAAATGAAATGTGTATTAACATCAACCTTATTTAATAGTGCTTTACCTAAGGCAAAACTGGAGGGAATCATGAAAGTTCACCATTTCCTTTATTTCATTACTTCCTTTTTAACCTGATTTTACCGTCAGGTTAAAAATGACCGAGTGCAATGAGTAACTTCCCTCCCTGTATACTAGGGTGAAAAGTCGACTTTTTCTCCCACCTGAAGGTAAAATAATTATTTTAAGGGTATATAAATGCTACTTATATTAATAATACTTCTTACCAGTAATTCCAAACTAACAACATGTTGCTGGAGGAAGTGAGAGACGTCTGTGACAATTCTTTTGGGGGGGGAGAGGAGAGGTTGATAACCAGGGTCGTCACATTTCTTTTTATCGCTAATAGCAGACCAAAACGCTCCGATCCAACAAACGCATTCTCTTATTTCATGAAAATTATAGCCTAAAAGATAATACAAAAATTATAAATAATGAAATAGCCAAAACAATTAATAAATAAATACAACATTATCGTGATTCGATTCAGTAGCACCACCACAAAATATCGACACGTAAGTTTTATCCGACACTAGAAATGATTAAATAATTTAAAAAACAATCCCCTTAACATGTGTATGATAAGTAATAAAAAAAAAAAAAAAAATTACCTGAAACCTCTAATGGGAATTTCTCAGCACATACAACATATAAAGCGGATATAGCCAGGACATTGTATTTATAATTCATAGATGAAATGTCAAGTGTAGCCAGATCCAACAACTGAGCGGCTGCAGAATACAGGTCAGGTGGATAGAGAGGATGCAGGTAGTCTAGAGCAGTTTCTTTCCTCACCAACATGTAACCCAACTGCAGGTACATCAGAAGCCAGCAATTCGAAGTAATACATTTGAACTTCCAATTTAATTCCTGAAATTAAAATGGAAAAATAATTTAAAAACAGAAGAAACGTAACTTCTTAAACGACTATAAAATTATATAAATAAATATACATACACATATATGCACATACACATATGTGCACATATATGCACATACACATATGCATATACATATATAAATGTATATTACACACTTTAATAACATTTATTTCCATTGTTAGGATGTCGTCCTCAGAGCAGGCCCCATCGGTGACAAAAGCAAACTCCGCTACTTTGGGAGGATAAATTTCTTCGATCTTACAGGCTATAAGTAGACATGATATTCCTGCAAAAAATGAAAAATTTAAGTAGGTAATACAAACAGGCTGTACTGGAGCAAATTATTCTTATGTTTAGACTGAGATTTTGTGCTACTGCTTAATAATTATGGCTTGAGAGGCGAGTGGAAAGTAACGCAGCAGTATCGTTACCACAATTTTATATTATTATTAATTAACACATTTGGACATTTTTTTTTTTTTATCATCATCAGTGTCAAGGGTTAACATATTGAGAGGAAGATCTCTACTAGCTAAATATTCACAAGCTTATAAAGACAACAGTAAAAGCTAAAAATTCACAAACCCAAAGTCCCAAAAATAACAACGGTAGTTTAAATTATAAATTCACCTAATTACCAACTGGCCAAAAAGTCGAATCACACTATGAAATATAAGCTTTACATCAAATAAAATTTGATAATTAAAAATACCGATGCAACTTTTAATTAATAAAATAAAAAATGTTAACATACCTGCCAACACGAAACTAGTGTTTTTCGGTGTAACTAACTTATTTACTGATATACCGACAGATCGATGCAAAGCGTTACTTAGATCCCTCGTAACCGAATCGAAACGAGATGTTTTCAAGCAAAACTCGAATCACTCGTTAACGTGACTCTAGACCGAAACTACCTGGTTTTCAATGACAAGTTCTAAAAATCAGAGACGGGTCTTGCAGACAAAATTATAACTTCTCTTTCAAAACCTATAAAAGAACAATTTTGTAAAATAACGGCTACGAGTTTTAAGGTATAATTTAAGTTATAGTAATATAGGGAATTTATCGTGTAGTTTAAAGCGGCAAGTCTCATAGTCGACTTGATACCTATACCCAGTTCGTCCTTCGATCGTCCCCCTCACCTTCGGTTACTTCCTGTTTTGCTTCGGTTATAGCCGGCATGAGAACTTCGGGCCACCCCTGCTAACGCCGGCAAAAAAATTATCGTCTTTACGATAAATCTACTTCTTCAAGTCCAAGATATCAGGCGTGAAGCAAACGCCTAATCCGGTCCACCGTTAAAAAAATAATACCTACACAACTTTGACTAATTAAAAAATTAAACATGTATTTTACTGTTGTAAAAGCCCATTAGGAGCTTAAAGAAAAACTTAACGTTAATATTTATAATTCTAATCCTTTTTGACATATTGCAAAAAAGACTAAGTATTAAATATAGCTACCTGACATCGATCCCAGGAACAGAGCATAAAAAAAAAAAAAAACGGTGACGGAAGATTACTCAGATAAATCAACGAGGAAACGAGATCCAAGTACATCACCGGATTTTATTAAAACGCATAAAAAAGTCTTGTAACTTAAATAAGAATCAAAATACAACGGAAACTGAGAATAGCACGCCTTTAGCCCAAATAAGTTAAGGACAACTATTACAAACTAAGCGATAAAAATTTTCTTGTCTTATATTAAAAACTTTGATGTGTCGGCTCTTTCCGAAACACATGTTATGGCAGGTCGAGAAAAAACTATAAGCAAAATAGAAAACCTTGTTAATGGCTATATACTAAAACGGGTATACGCTAAGCGTAGTAATAATTTTGGCCGAGGCAAAGGTCGTTTTCTCTATAAAGAGTCAAAAGATCATTTGTTTTATTATGAAAAATGGGAATGTTACCTCTTTAATTAAAATTAAAAGTAAAAATATGTCTTTGTGCTTACTAACTTAGTACTTAAACTGCACAAATAAGGAGGACTTGAATCAAATGCACGCTTAAGCCTTTCAGTACGGAGTTATAGTTGGTGGGGTTGCTTGGGTGGACAGATGTGTTTTCAGCATGAAGCCTACCCCAGACGGGGTTATTTTCACTCCTTTTTCTTCTTCCCCTACCTTCAACCCTTCACCAATATTTATATTATTTCTCCTCTCATAATCAATTTACACCAAAACTAATAACTGTTTTGAAATCTACATACTTGTACCTTTTTTTTGTCTATTTTTCATAAATTTATTGAGTGACATATATAATTTTTTGTATTTACTTAAGAAAAAAAAGAAAAGAAACCTATTTTATATTGCATACATTTAATTTAGAAAAGTGCTTTATTAATTTTCTTTATAATTATTATATTTTTTGCTGTAACAAAAGACATATATAACATACGCAACAAAAAAATCCTTACTTCAATTTTGCCGACGGCTTCAATCTTTTTATTATTTCATATTCTTTTTTTTTCTATATCTTTTTTACGTAATTATATATATTTATTTATTCTTATTCCATTTATTATATTATAAAGTAGGCAATACATTTTATTCTGTAAGTAGCGCATTTTATGTGTTCAAAAAAAATCCTAACATTAATTTTGCCGACGGCTTCAATGTTTTTATACTTTTATACTAATTTTTTATTTAATTTTTTAACGTAATTATATATATATATATCTTTTATATATTTTTATTTATTCGTATGCCATGTATTTTATCATAAATTACGTAATAGTATCTTCTACATTTTATTCTGTAACGATACATACATAACATACGCAACGAAAAACTTTTTACATCAATTTTGCCGACGGCTTCAATCTTATTATACTATCATTTCTTTTTTTCTTTCGTTATATAAATATTGATATATATATTTATTAATACATATTTCATATAATGTTTTATAAGTTGAAAAAAAGAAGAAAAGGAGAAAAAAACGGAAAATAAAATAGTCCATAAGCTAATTATTCCGATAAAACAGTTCGTGTCCCAAGTCGGTATAAAAAAAGGCGGTATACGAATTATAAAAGAGGTGTAAACAGTATAAAAGCTAGAAGAAAACAAAAATAACATAATAAATCATGTTTGTAAAAATAATGTCTTCAAAAGGTTGGTTATTTTACAATAAAGTTCTAGGAACGAAAAGGGGAGAAGGGAGGAGATAGTCAAGAGATGCTATAGCTATACATATATAGCTATAAACATGGCTATGTATGTCTATCAATACAAAAATAGAGACTCGTCTGACATCTATTAGATAAAAAGGGAATTACTTTTAGTAAACTGTAAAACCATAAAATAGCACTAGAATGCAATATATACGCTGAAATAAATAAGATACAGCTGTTCAAAAAAAAGAATAATTTTTTCGACTTTTTATATACGTCATTCAATATATCAGAGAATAATTGCCTGAAACCTACCGAATTTTTTTAAAAACCTTCTTAATATATTATTCTAACAAAAGATAGCGCTGTAAGTATAATTTTGTCAATAGAAACTTGTAGAGAGACCTAGAAATAAAAATAAATGCAACCCACATATATGGGGGCATAGGCCTGTAGAGGCCACTCTGGTCACCCACATATATGAGGGCATAGGCCTGGAGAGACCACCCTGGTCACGCACACATAGGTGGGCGTAATCTCGAAAGGGTTAAATTACTAACAATAGAAATATGTATGTCTTTAATACTAATTGGGGATACTACTACAAGAAAAGGACAAGAGCAGGTTATCCCGACTGATACGGTCGAGGGCTTGCCTATAGCGTCCAAAAGAAATTCTAAGGATGCAACCCCTGATAGAAGGGGTAGGAGGTTTTTAGAGTCATGCGATGACCAAGATCTTGTTACACTAAATGGGAGAACGGGGGCTGATGCCTGTGGGCAGTGGACTTTTATAGGGCTAATGGGGCGATCAGTTAATGACTTATGTTGTTTTAGATCGGATTGTTTGAGTGAATCGGTCGAGATGAAAGTTAATCTAAAACATTATTCTAATCGTATGCCATTGGAACTGAAAGTTTTAAGCAGTGAAACCAATTGCCTTGTGGGATCAGCCACCGTTTTACCTTTACTGTCAAAATTAATGTGGACTCAGGCAATTATTGTTTTAAGTTCAATTGTTGTTTTAAGTATTACGTTTGTCTCTGACTTTTTTTACACTGTAATTATTCGATTAAATTTAAAGTTTATTCTACTGTGAAACTTATTGTAAGTTCAATTATAATTATTACAAAAAAATAAATTAAAAGAATTAACGACATGATAATACCGAGATACTCGCACACTCTATCTCCTCTCTCTCTCTCTCTCTCTCTCTCTCTCTCTCTAACAATCTTCAACTTAAACCAGAACAAATTTTTTACAGCAATATATTTTCTTTTTTTATCTAACATAATTAAATAATATACCGGTAAATAGAGGGGGGCGCTTCCCCCTCTCCCCTTTGCTCTGCGGTCCCTGTAAAGTTGCGCAGTTTAATGTATAATCTCAAAAATTTAATTTATTCGTCGGTTTATTTGAACCTCTCCACACTCCTATGAATTCCGGCCAAACAGGTTCTCCAAAATTTATCCGAAACCGGTTCACGGAAAATTATCCAAACTGGTACGGTTTATAAAATTACCGAGTTGGTAAATCGGCAGATTTTTGCTCTTCCGGTGGGGAGTGGTGAAAATTAAAGTGTAAAGCCAATTGGTGAACATATTTTCATGAACTATGCTACCAGTTGCTTTCCGGTTTAAATTTGATATTATCAAACACTAAATAAGTTCGACGATTGGATGTACACTTTAATTTTTCGAGTTTTTGTAAACAATTATGCTCACTTTTCTATAATATATTATTAGATTTTTCATTTTTTAAATACAAGGAGTGATAATTTTTTTATTCATCGTTACCCTTTCTATTTTTTCACCGAGTCTTAGGGTCATGTGAAGTCATGGAAACTGAACCTCGTCATTTATTACCTCATTTTCATCCAAATAAGTTTGTAAACTTGAAGCAAACTAGGTAACAATTTATATCATTTAAAAGCTTATTAAATGCGCCAGTTTTATATGAAGTCAAATTTATTCATTTACCATGCAAATTAAAAAGTTATGCTAGCAAGAAAGTCGACCACAAATTTCTTATTAACCGAAACATTGTATCAATTTAAATCAATTATAATCATTATAAACACTGGGAGACAGACAAAGAAAAATAGACTCCAGCGCCGGGGCTCGAGTCTATTTTTCTCTGTCTGTCTCCCAGTGTTAACAATGATTATAATTTGATTTAAATTGATATTTAAACTTTCCGTAGTATGAAAACTACCAAAAACTTAAAAATTGAATTGCAAAACATTGTTTTTAGAAGTATATGCAATTAATTAAGTAAGGGTATTATAGTCAAGCAGCACGACATTCTTAAAGCAAATTTCATAACCTTTCGAATGGTGAAAACCCCATCTTAATATCTTTCTTAGATTTCACACTATGACGTTGTTAATGAGAAGAAGACACCAGAAAATTTGATAATTGAAAAATCGATATATCTCGAAAATGAAGGTCGATCAACCTTCAACAATTTTTATCAGAAATGTAATGCAGAACATCAGGTACCCCTGATGTCCCCCCCCCCCTCACCTCTTGTACTGTTAGTTTAAGTCTGCAAAAGCTTGGAAATATTTAGCTAATAGAGATCTTACTCTTAATATGTTAACCCATGGATTGCGTAATCTAATTCATGAACCTATCTTAGTGACTGTATAGAATCTTTAAAAGTTTATTAAAAAAAAAAAAAATAAAAAAAAATGGATCCCCTGTGGATGCAAACGTCTGCGGGTGACGGAGCCTTGCAAGATGGTTCTACTCAAGGCACGGAGAATAGAGCTACTAAGGGCTGAACGGAGGGGGCTTGGATCCACTGTGGATTCATCCGTCACCAGCCTTAGACCGGCATGAATCCACAGTGGATTCATCTGCACTGAATGGGTTAACACTAAACACTGACAATAATATAAATATCGAAACATGTTTGTTAATTATAATTAGTAGTTAATTAGTTATAAGAAGTAGTAGTTATCTAGTACTTGCTACTAGACGGGTAGGGCAAACTACTTGTTACAACCTAGCAATCTGGTCACATCCGGCCCATATTACTAAGCCCGTGGTGGAGAGTTGCAGCCACTTGCCACATCATACTGGTAGGTGGTACAGCAGAAGCGGATATGGTGGTGGTCGGTCATTAGTGAGCTATTTAAATGAGAAAATGATGGCAAGGGATCGAACCCACGACCTTGATTCACCTCAAATCATTGATAGGACAGGTGCCTATACTGCCGTGCTAAGCCAAAAAACCGTATCTACCGTTTTTATGGACAAAAAAGTTCTGAGATAATCGACTTAAAAGTTTTCAAAGTTTAAAGGCTTATAACTCCCTTATAATTCGTCCGATTTTATTATTTTATATCAATGAATTAAGAATTTTATTCTCTTTAGAGCCACATTTGTTCTACCTTAGTTAAATAAATACATTTTTGGGGGGATCAAATTTATGAAAACACCTGTAGATAAGGTCTTTTTCTATCTGAATATAACAGGTTTAACGTAACTGTGGTGTAAGTTGACTGTGATTTCAGAAGCGAAATTACCGTATCTATCGTCAGATACGGTCTTTTTCCTTCTGATATGTCACTTAAGGCAATTCTGCTTAGTAAATTGTCCTTAAACTCAAAAACCTTAACTAAAAATCTCTAATTTCTCGTATTTAGGATGGTGATACGGCTTCGGGACCATCAAAAACGGCAAAAATGACCCCCTAAAACCCTATATAGGTCAAAACCTCATTTTCAACAAAAATGACAGATACGGTTTTTTGGCTTAGCACGGCAGTATAGCCCTTGGTATCACAAGCTGCCCTCACATAATTATATACTATGCTGATCAAGTAAACCATACTCTTTAAGTATAAAACCTACCTATGAGTTGCAGTTTCACTTTTTGGATATTGAAGCTCAGGTATAGATAGCGATCTATATAATCCACAGCTAAGTAATAAGTTTCTCTATGTAATTTAAAAACATCACAAACCTAAAAAATAGAAATTAAAAATATTACAACTACCGTAAAATGTAACATTTTCCAGCTTTAAATTTATTTGATATTTATTAAAAGGTACACCGGTTATAGTCATTAAAATGTGCGTAGGCAGATAATGGCAGGATCGTGGCACTAATCCTGTAAAGAATCAAATGCATCTGGTACTTAGTCCAAGAGAGGTGGAACGTGTCGCTCACTAGTTGCGAGAAACACATCTTATAGATGAAATCGTTAGCTTTAAATCCTCTAGCCTGTTGTTACCATAAAGTTGTCGCTCAGGACTAGCAATACAATTTATTATTTTTACCGACATTGTAATTACAAGTAGTAGCAAATATTAATTACAAATGTGAATCGACAAAAAAATAAAATTAATCGGAGATATCAATTATAGTCAATGGTAAAATGATTTAAAAATATATATTAGCTTAAGTCGTTCTAATAAAATAATCTGGAGTAGTCCAGTTGTGCAAAATAAAAAATTATCGGTAACCTGAAAACATTTGGGATTAAAAATAACCGATAAAGCAGTTATTATAATGAATATAAATCGATTATACTAAAACAGATTAAATCTGTCAGTGTCCTCTTACCGTCCAAATAAAAACAATTTAAATTTAATAATAATCCAGAAAATGTGAAGGAAAAAGGAAGTTACCTCGATCAACCATTCTAATAAAACAGCTCTCATACGAGGCTGAAGTCCAGGGTGATTGTGAAAAATATCTCCTTTCTTTATATCGCATAAGTCTGATTTAAGACAAATATAGGTACTCCGCCACTTTTTAGAATTTTCCCAATCCATTTTTCGTAAAATTGTTGGCCAGTGAAGGATGATTTTACTAGACAGATTAAGAGAATACGTGACATATATAATTTTTTGTATTTACTTAAGAAAAAAAAGAAAAGAAACCTATTTTATATTGCATATATTTAATTTAGAAAAGTGCTTTATAAGACAACAGTAAAAGCTAAAAATTCACAAACCCAAAGTCCCAAAAATAACAACGGTAGTTTAAATTATAAATTCACCTAATTACCAACTGGCCAAAAAGTCGAATCACACTATGAAATATAAGCTTTACATCAAATAAAATTTGATAATTAAAAATACCGATGCAACTTTTAATTAATAAAATAAAAAATGTTAACATACCTGCCAACACGAAACTAGTGTTTTTCGGTGTAACTAACTTATTTACTGATATACCGACAGATCGATGCAAAGCGTTACTTAGATCCCTCGTAACCGAATCGAAACGAGATGTTTTCAAGCAAAACTCGAATCACTCGTTAACGTGACTCTAGACCGAAACTACCTGGTTTTCAATGACAAGTTCTAAAAATCAGAGACGGGTCTTGCAGACAAAATTATAACTTCTCTTTCAAAACCTATAAAAGAACAATTTTGTAAAATAACGGCTACGAGTTTTAAGGTATAATTTAAGTTATAGTAATATAGGGAATTTATCGTGTAGTTTAAAGCGGCAAGTCTCATAGTCGACTTGATACCTATACCCAGTTCGTCCTTCGATCGTCCCCCTCACCTTCGGTTACTTCCTGTTTTGCTTCGGTTATAGCCGGCATGAGAACTTCGGGCCACCCCTGCTAACGCCGGCAAAAAAATTATCGTCTTTACGATAAATCTACTTCTTCAAGTCCAAGATATCAGGCGTGAAGCAAACGCCTAATCCGGTCCACCGTTAAAAAAATAATACCTACACAACTTTGACTAATTAAAAAATTAAACATGTATTTTACTGTTGTAAAAGCCCATTAGGAGCTTAAAGAAAAACTTAACGTTAATATTTATAATTCTAATCCTTTTTGACATATTGCAAAAAAGACTAAGTATTAAATATAGCTACCTGACATCGATCCCAGGAACAGAGCATAAAAAAAAAAAAAAACGGTGACGGAAGATTACTCAGATAAATCAACGAGGAAACGAGATCCAAGTACATCACCGGATTTTATTAAAACGCATAAAAAAGTCTTGTAACTTAAATAAGAATCAAAATACAACGGAAACTGAGAATAGCACGCCTTTAGCCCAAATAAGTTAAGGACAACTATTACAAACTAAGCGATAAAAATTTTCTTGTCTTATATTAAAAACTTTGATGTGTCGGCTCTTTCCGAAACACATGTTATGGCAGGTCGAGAAAAAACTATAAGCAAAATAGAAAACCTTGTTAATGGCTATATACTAAAACGGGTATACGCTAAGCGTAGTAATAATTTTGGCCGAGGCAAAGGTCGTTTTCTCTATAAAGAGTCAAAAGATCATTTGTTTTATTATGAAAAATGGGAATGTTACCTCTTTAATTAAAATTAAAAGTAAAAATATGTCTTTGTGCTTACTAACTTAGTACTTAAACTGCACAAATAAGGAGGACTTGAATCAAATGCACGCTTAAGCCTTTCAGTACGGAGTTATAGTTGGTGGGGTTGCTTGGGTGGACAGATGTGTTTTCAGCATGAAGCCTACCCCAGACGGGGTTATTTTCACTCCTTTTTCTTCTTCCCCTACCTTCAACCCTTCACCAATATTTATATTATTTCTCCTCTCATAATCAATTTACACCAAAACTAATAACTGTTTTGAAATCTACATACTTGTACCTTTTTTTTGTCTATTTTTCATAAATTTATTGAGTGACATATATAATTTTTTGTATTTACTTAAGAAAAAAAAGAAAAGAAACCTATTTTATATTGCATATATTTAATTTAGAAAAGTGCTTTATTAATTTTCTGTATAATTATTATATTTTTTGCTGTAACAAAATACATNATGATGAAAAAATTGAGTTCCATCAGCAACAATTTAACTATAATTTTTTTATTTACATCCAATTTATTTTATTTTCATTATCATTCAATCAAGATATTATGTTATTCAGTTTTTATTTAACACTGTGAGGATGAAATGTAAATTTATCTACTCTTATCAAAAGCATTTTAAAAAAATGATTGGACATCCAAAAAGCTTAATAAATCAGCTTGGTTTTCAGGAGAAATCCACGTCAAAAAGGAGATGAATTCCGAAGTTTTTCTTCCAGTACTGGAAGCAAAACTTGGGACTTGAGGGTAGTGGTGCATGGTGATGTTGTGAAGCAACAAGACATACTGACGAGTAGAGTCAAGGACGGCGTATTCATAGTTACTTTCTGGAATGCAAATTATACCTGGATCCCCCATGGGTTGCCTAAGACAGGTTTATCCTTTGTCCCAAGTCCTAGACTCGAGTCGTCAGTATGTCTTGTTGTCGCTTCAAGTAAACATGACGATACACCACACTCCTCAAGATGCTGCCAGTAGTGGAAGCGAAATGTCCGACTTGATCCCCTTCGTGATGCGCATTTCACGGGAAAACCAAGCTGTTAATTACGAGTCTACCTGCGCAAGCCTACGCACCGAGTTATCCAAAAATCACACATAGTGTTTATAATATACAAGTTTTAAGATACGTAACTAAACAAATTTATTTTTCTCATGCTTTTTCTCCCTCTACTTGAGTGTACTAGAAAGAAAGAAAGAAAGAAAGAAAGCCTTTTATTGCCATTAAAGTTAGCGTTAACGAAATATAACAAATCAAAATATATCCTCTAAAATAACATGATTTCTCTTTATATGTAAACAATGAAAAAAAAAAAAAAAATAAGTAAATAAAATAATAAGCGGTCTTTTATTTTTTTATTTAATGGCAAATCGGCACTTGCCGAGGCACCCCCTAGGGGTAATGAGGTCATTATGACCATCAGATAGAAATACATTTTTCTATAAATACACATGATGTAGTATATACAATTACATGAACATCCATAATTGTTTATTCGTTTATTTCTTCTATTTTCTTTTTTTTTAAATGTTATATAATTTATTTTTGATTAAATTTATTTTATTATTATTTAATTTTCTATTAACTATTTAATAATTTATTGTTTTCTTTATTATTTTAACGATACACCCTCTTATTCGCACATTTACATTGATTTTATTTATGTGTCTTTCCTGTCCAACCATTCACTTATGTAGACCTCTCTCATCCTTATCCATTCCTTCTTTTCCCATGCCACTCTTCTCCAAGTCTCTTCTCCACAGCACAGCTTCATTTCCTTATCCCAACTGGTAGTAGGTCTCCCTCTCTTCCTTCTCCTGTCCCTGGGATACCATTCCATCATAGCTGTACTCCATCTTCCGTCGTCGGCTCTTATCACATGACCTGCCCAGTTCCATTTCTTTCTGATTACTATGCTGCAGATATCTTCTAGTCCTGTCTTTGATCTTATCCATCTATTCGATTTTTTATCTCTTCTTGAAATATCAAGCATACACCTCTCCATACTTCTTTGACACACCCTTAGACTGTGGATGACTCTAGTAGGCAATGACCATGTTTCGCTTCCGTATGATAGGACAGGCAGTACGCAGCTATTCCATAGCTTCTTTTTCAGGGATAGGTTGATTTTTGCTCTGAAAAGATGTTTATATTTGTTAAACGACTTCCATGCTAGAGCTATTCTTCTTGCAATTTCCTTCTCTTCGCCTTCTTTGCTAATCAAGTGACCCAAGTAGACAAATTTGTCTACATTTTCTATTATTTCTCCTACTAGCTCGATGTTTTCATTTCCTGCGTTAAAAGTCATAATTTTGGTTTTTGCTACGTTGATTTCCAAGCCAACTTGTAATGCTCTGGTTCTCAATTCGGTAATCATTTCTTTTGCTTCCTCCATGTTCTTAGCTATAAGACCCTGGTCATCTGCAAAAGCTAATCTATTCAACCACCGTCCGTTAACGTTAACACCCTTTCCTTGCCATTCCAGCTCCCTGTCGACTCTTTCTAGCACATTGTTGAATAGTTTGGCGGACGGGATGTCTCCCTGTTTTACTCCCCTGCCAATTTGAATTACCTTGCTTATGTTTCTTAGTTTAGCCTCCAAAGAAGAATTGCTATAGATAAACTCAAACAATTTACCATAACTTTCTTCTACACCTATTTCCTTTAATCCATCTGTTACTTTTTGTGTTATTAATGAATCAAATGCCTTCTTATAATCGACAAAAATTATCACTAGGGGAAAGTCATAGTTTTTTGAGTGCCTGATTAGTTGCTTGAGTGTGAAGATGTTATCTGCGGTGGAAAAGTTTGATCTGAATCCTGTTTGGTTGATGCTTAGTTGGAAGTCTATTTTTTTCGATATTCTGTGGGTTATGATTGACATGAAGGCTTTGTAAACAGATGATAAAATACTGATAGGTCTATAGTTGTTAATGTCTAGTTTGTCGCCTTTCTTGTGTAATACCATTAAGTTTGCTTTTAGCCAGTCTTCAGGAATTTTGCCCTCGTTTAAACATTGGTTAAATAAATCCAGTAGTAGATTAGCTAAGGTCCCGCCTCCTGCTTTTAACTCTTCGTTCTTTACCTGATCTGGCCCTGCAGCTTTGTTGATCTTAAGTCTTGCTAAGGCCCATTCCACTTCGCTCCTCATTATGGTGCCCACCGGGTCTTGGTTCCAGCTTAGGTGCTCTCTGCATTCTTCGTCGATCACCTCTTTTTTCAAGTAAAGATCAGATTTTAGTATTCGGCGATGATATTTACAATCTCTTCTGTTTCCTTCCTTACCGTTCCATTTCTATCTTTCATGGCTATTATTTGACTCTTTCCTGTTGTTTGATTTATCCAGTATTTTCTTATACTTGCTCCTTTCGAGATGGTTTCCTCTAGTTCTTTTAATTTCTTGGAGTGGCTCTATTCCTTTAGTCTTTCTCTTATTGTCTTTGATATTTTTGTATAGTCTTTTAGGGGTATTGTGTCTTTCCTTTTAATTTTTCTTCTCTTCTTCATTAACTTGATTATATTATTTGGGAGTTTTTTGTTTGACTTTTGTTCTTTCATAGGTAGTAGAAGCTCCTGAGTAGTTTTCTTGATTATGGATACAATTTTGCGTGTTTTTTGAGTGTACTACAACGGCGATATTAGTGAAAAGACAAACAACAAAAAATCGGTGGTGCCGCTACGGGTGCCCTGCTTATTGAATCCAATCGGGACTATAGCAGCACACAGCATCTAATAATGTTTTAGTATAGAGTAAAGTTACTTTCAAAAAATTTTTAATTATTACCGACAGCGACAGTGATAAGGAAGAATAGCCTTAGCAAGGAGGGAAGATGGATTACACGGTGTCTGAGGAAAGGGAGGTTCTCCAACCCGATGGGACTCCTGAAGCAGGAGAACCAGCTGTTATGCTCTCTGAGGAACAACAAGGCTGGGCTCGGAGGCCCTACGGCGATTAATGTAGAAAGCTCCCCAGAACCTGGGCCTGTGGGGGATCATACATTTTTCCTGACTCTCCTGTACAAGTGCAACCTAGGGAACCTTATAACCTCCACCCTCGGTAGGAAAACTACCGTCAGACGCCCAAAAGACTACTGGAGGACTGATATATCTCCCAAGGAGGAGGTGCTCCTTTCCGGGGAGAAATAGACATAACATGGCCCCTTTGGCCGAGCAACACCGGCGAATTCAAACATTAAAGCTAGTGACACACTTTGCCACCCGCCAGGTGGCACTACAGGGTGGTGCTACCCAGGTGGCCAAGTGTGCCTTTAGCCTAACACGCCACGAGCAACACCTACTCCTTATCTCAACGATTAACCAGTGGGTAGAGGAAAGTTTTCATCTAGTTCCAAGTTTTAACTACCCAAACATGGATCACCGTGGAACTAACTGCAAGCTAGGGTACCATTCCTACAATCTAACTTTCCATAGGATCCCTTGAGTAAGGAGTGTTAACAGCATCCCAGGGGTTGATAAGATTGCAAGAGGCATTAGCTGTTATGGCAATGGGAAGTCTCAGCTAAGCAGATTCCCCCGAGTGAAGCAGTGGCTGCTGCAACAGATTCGCATATCGGGCGATTAATAACCATACCCCTTACACAGTTGGAACTGGTGTTCCAAATTTATAAATTAATGCTTATCCTTATTTCTCATTGACAGTAACACTACACTTTCGCTTAGACGAGAAGCTGACTACTTGCTGATTAGCAAGGATCGATACCGGTATGGACTTATGATAGAAGGACAGAGGTAGGCCTGGCTGGCGTCGTTGCTCCTCCTTGGTCCACCGAACTTTCAGGTAATCTCACAACAACAAAAGACTTAGCTGCGCTAGTGCCCTTTATTTTGGGTCTCCAGGAATTGCTGAGAATGTATGTGCACTAAGTGTGACAAAGGATCCCCATGCTGATTTATGGGTGACAGACGACAATTATGCTCGTATCTGAAGTGTGTCTCAGCCAGAGGTGGTCACCAGTACCTGCCCCTGCCCCCCAAGGGGCATCCTGGAAAATAACCATTGGGGGAAAGGGTTGCCTGCCAGGCAACCCTGCTATATGCTGTATCCTACCCAAACGGGGTCAACCTAAGGTTACATGGATTCCTTTAGCCGAAGACACCCCTTCTAGTTGAGGGATGCTCAAAGGGTACCGGAAACAGCATCCCACCAAGAATACCAACTCCAACTGGAGGCATTTCGACCACCCGATGTCATCAAGGATGGGTACAGGGTACGGCATGGGACTCTCACATTCTTTGGGCATCAGTTCCAGGTGCTGGTAGCATTGATCGGCCTTAGATGTAGTCAAAGATCAGCGATCAGCACACAACTGGGAGGTAGGACCAACTACGTCACTGATTCAAGTGTTCTGGCCCCACTCAGGAGAAGCCATCGGTGCACCAGCATAGTGATACAGGAATGACTATATTATTAGACTATAAGACCATGTTTTTTTTTTTTGTTTTTTTTTATTCAGATAAAAATACATAAAATACAAAAACTTGATACGTAGATTTTCTGAAATACTTCTCCAAAAAAGCAAAAGCTTGAGCTTGGAGGAGGAGTTCACCCGGATCTACAAGTAGCTTATACAATTGTTGGTACAGTAAATATAGACAAAATAAACAAATATTTTAGAATATCAAAATACATACATAAAAATATAATACCAATACAAATAATATTAAAACTAAATGGTTTCATTATTAGTAGTATTAGTATTATTTTTATTTTATTTTAATTATTATTTTTATTACAAATATTATTGTTATTTTTATTATTAATTATTCCCCTTGAATCATTTTATAGTACATAGTTTTTAGGGATTTTTTAAAAGTACGGAAATTATCGATTACTCTTAGTTCTGGTTTCAATGAGTTAATTATTTCAGTGCCCCGATAAATAAATGATTTTTGTCCGAATGATGTACATGCTTTAGGTATAGGATATTTTTTATCAGCAACTGATCTTGTTTTATAAGCAGAAAAAGGGATTGAATCCTGACAATTTTTAAAAACGTACAAACACGCCTTCATTTCAATTATAGGTTTTAGTGGCAAAACATTTAACTGTTTGAAAGCTCTTTCAGAGGAATATGTTATGCTTTTATTTAGAATAATTTTAATAATTCTTTTTTTGAGTATTGTAAAGGGGAGTGAGAGCAGAGACTCCAGCCCCTCCCCACCCCACCACACCGTATTGAAGGCACGATTCTACGAAAGAAAAGTATAATGAGCGCAATATTTGTTGGTTGACTATTCTCTTTAAATTATAAAAAACATAATAAAATGTTGGATGATAAGATAGTTTGGATTGTGTTTTGGGAAATGCACCTTAGGTTAGTTATTGTATCTTATATGGAGAGGGGACTCGGGCACTCCAAGCATGTATATAGCAGTTGGCAACAATGTGCCACTTTGAAAAAGGGGGAAGATGGTGTAACGGGACTGGGTTCCCCTCCCTTGTATTTAGCTAGAAGACCCATAGGTGGGCACCTCTGTCTTTCTGCGGTGGGAGTTTTGGTCTCTAAAAAAGATTCTGAAAAGCAATGTATCAAGAAACCTTAAGCACAAAGTTCTACAAAGTTGTGTTTTCCCAACTATACTGTACAGATGTCAGACCTGGTCTATGGCCCAGCAACTAGATAAGAAATTAGTTTCAACTCAGTGCCAAATGTTGAGAGCAATACACGGAATAAGCAAAAGGGAGAGGATTAAAAATAGACTTATAATAAAAGAAAGTGGAACGAGCTTAATGGTTAAGAGTCACGAGCTAAAATGGAAATGGGCTGGACATGTGTACAGGATGGACAACAATAGATGGACTAAGATACTAACGGAATGGTCACCATATGGATTTAGTAGGAGTAGGGGAAGACCGGCTGTAAGATGGAGAGATGAGTTTGTAGAGAGATTAGGTCGTGTATGGTTTAGATCTGCTTATAACAGACATAGCTGGAATAGAATAGTCAAATTATACACAAGATAAGACTCCTTTACCCCTCATTGAGGGAGGCTTTTGCTTCTTTGAAGTGTCAATAAAGCTATTATTATTATTATTAATACCTTCGATAAATTTTTAAAATAATAATAATACATTACATATTTCACAAGTAATACCAAAAAATAAAAATAATAAATTAATTTAGTCATAGTTTACAACTTACCAATCATCCATAAGATATTTGAGGTTATTTTTAAATTTGACTCCATCTTTAACGACTTTATTCAAAATATGACCACCGTCTTTACAAGGAGAGATCTCAATAAGGCTTTCAGGGCTGCTGAAAAATCAAAAATAGAGAAATTCAATAAAACTACAGTTAATTTAGTTACTAATCATTATCAATATTATTATATAATTACATTTTTTCTATGATAGAGTTCTTTAAAAAAATTGCATTAAGGTATTATAGTAAACTAAATGAAAATATTTAATTAAAAAATATGCAACTAAGATTTTTTTTGTACCAGTTGTTAAATTAAGGAGAAAGCAAGAAGCGGGGACGTGGTCACTTCTCGACTTGAAACATGACCCGCTCCTTAAAGGAACACCGACAAAGACAACACCTGCCTGATGGCATCATCCTGACAAAGGATAAAACTGACTCAAACAACCCCGGGGGAATCTAGGTATAATCTACGTTCCAGAAAGTATGTATTTTGTCAATATGTCTTGTCGTCGCTTTAAGTAAACATCACGATGCACCACACCCCTGAAGATGCTTCCAGCAGTGGAAGCGAAATGTCGGACTTCACCAGAAAACCAAGCGGTTTATTACAGTTCTTTAATCGTTTAAATTAAAGCAGACAAGTCGGAAATAGTTAACTCGTGTAAGTACCTTGGCATTGTGTTTACTCCAAAATTATCATCGAATAAGCACTTTAGTGAAACAAGTTCCTGCCTCACTCTCCGAAGCTGAAACTATTGTGCTTCCGATGTGTATTTTGTGAGGTTGACGGTAGTCCTATTCTCCGAATCTACATCGGACGCCATCTACAACTCTTTCGGCCGACTTTATATTCTTACAAAGGACAGCTTGGTCAGCAGCGAACCCCATCAGTATAATTTCTTCTTGGCCCTCATTAAGACGGTATCCAAACTCATCGGCCAGATAAAATAAAATTTGAGGATAGCAGGGATAAGAAGAAAGTAAAGTTTGACATTTAACTACAAAAATACACTTTCTGTTTAAGGTATAATACAAGAATCGTGGAAGTAATGTTAAGGTATGTTCATGGAGTTTTTATTTTACAAGGCTTGGCAATGTTAACTTAAAAAGGAATAACAGGTGAAAAGAAAAATATATAAGAGATTTGGGAAATTAATTGGCAAGTACATAAAGAAGTAGCACATAATTATTTATTTACCTTTAAAATTTTAACTGTCAAGATTGGTAATTTTTTTTCCATTCTTCACACTGTTATTATCTCACTTTCCCAAATGTCACAAGTTAATATTTTTACAATGTTACCTGTTAGCCTTTTTAAAAATTAATACAATCGACCCTGGCAATTGGAAAACCCTTTAAACGATTTATAACCGACCTACTTGACGTACATTATTTACGAAGATATAATAGATTACCTTTGACAATCTCTGTCATAATCGATAATATCAATGCTGGCAGCAAGACGAGGCAGTTCACTCAAGGGTAATCGCTCATCTGTGTTAAGGCCTTCACCTTCTTCCTCCGATGGAAAAATTCGCTGCAATAAAGTTACAAAATATCATAACCACTATCACAAAGACCTAGTAATGTTTTAAGCCCAATTTCCCCATTTTAAAGGCAATTGAAAATATTAACTAGCACGCTAGTCGACTCCCCTGCCTACTGTCATACTAGTCGACTCCCCTGCCTACTGTCATACTAGTCGACTCCACTGCCTACTGTCATACTAGTCGACTCCCCTGCCTACTGTCATACTAGTCGACTCCCTTGCCTACTGTCATACTAGTCGACTCCCCTGCCTACTGTCATACTAGTCGACTCCCCTGCCTACTGTCATACTAGTCGACTTGTTTACTATGTGTAAACGCACCTTAAGTCTAGTCCTTTGAACATGGATGAGTCTGAAGATGGATGCCTCTATCTATTGAACCAAGACTACATGCAGGTGGATTCAACTCTCAACTGATACACCACACAATCGTCTCAGCACTCTCACTAAGTGTGTAGGGCACTGTGTAGTGAGTGCACTGTGTAGTGCACTGTGTAGTACCACTGGGTAGTGCACTACACAGTGCACTGGGTAGTGCACTGTGTAGTACACTGGTGTGTAGTGCATTGTGTAGTGCACTGTGTAGTGCACTGCGTAGTGCACAGTGTAGTGCACTGTGTAGTGCACAGTGTAGTGCACTGGGTAGTGCACTGGGTAGTGCACAGTGTAGTGCACAGTGTAGTGCACTGTGTAGTGCACTGGGTAGTGCACTGTGTAGCGCACTGTGTAGCGCACTGTGTAGTGCACTGTGTAGTGCACTGTGTAGTGCACTGGGTAGTGCACTGGGTAGTGCACTGTGTAGTGCACAGTGTAGTGCACTGTGTAGTGCACAGTGTAGTGCACTGGTGTAGTGCACTGTGTAGTGCACTGTGTAGTGCACTGTGTAGTGCACTGTGTAGTGCACTGTGTAGTGCACTGTGTAGTGCACTGTGTAGTGCACTGGGTAGTGCACTGTGTAGTGCACTGTGTAGTGCACTGGGTAGTGCACTGGGTAGTGCACTGTGTAGTTCACTGGGTAGCGCACTGTGTAGCGCACTGTGTAGTGCACTGTGTAGCACACTCTGTAGTCGTAGTCCACTCAACACTCATCTCCATAATAGTTCAACCAACACAAGTAAATACTCGAGTCATACACTAACTAGTAAATATTTACCATTATTTTTTTTTAACAAAAATGTAATAAGAAAGTTTACTGGTTTATTTGTGAATTCTTGTAAACATATTAAAAAAATCTTTGATAATTTTGTGATGTAACTATCTTCTTGCCCTAATACTATCATACAGATAACCTAAAAGAATCAAGTATAATAATAAAATGTCTAGTGCAAAATAATTATTCATGAAAATTAAAAAATAAATAAAAACAAAAACACTTACCTCCTCTTTATTTCTCTTCTCATCCTGAACCGGTTCATTTTCGATGTTCTAAAAAAAAAGAAAAAAGTACGATAGAGAAATAAACAGATTTTACATACTTGTAAAAATGGATTCTTGTATCAAGAGACATTAATTTGTCATAAATACATTTCGAAAAAGATGAATACCTGTCAATATGTATAATTTGGCAAAAAGTTGTTGAGGTGAAAGGGGGAGTGGTTCCTAGCGAAAGCACATTAGATTATTGAATAGAATAAGTATAAACTAAGCAAATTAAACTTGACTTCACCGGTTCCCCTTTAATGTTGATATTACTTAAATAGAGATTAATTAAATAGATGGATTAAAGTCAACCATGCACAAACAAATACATTATGAGGCACTCTTCATTATGAATGCTCCGTTGCAAACAAATACATTATGAGGCACTCTTCATTATGAATGCTCCGTTGCAAACAAATACATTATGAGGCACTCTTCATTATGAATGCTCCGTTGCAAACAAATACATTATGAGGCACTCTTCATTATGAATGCTCCGTTGCAAACAAATACATTATGAGGCACTCTTCATTATGAATGCTCCGTTGCAAACAAATACATTATGAGGCACTCTTCATTATGAATGCTCCGTTGCAAACAAATACATTATGAGGCACTCTTCATTATGAATGCTCCGTTGCAAACAAATACATTATGAGGCACTCTTCATTATGAATGCTCCGTTGCAAACAAATACATTATGAGGCACTCTTCATTATGAATGCTCCGTTGCAAACAAATACATTATGAGGCACTCTTCATTATGAATGCTCCGTTGCAAACAAATACATTATGAGGCACTCTTCATTATGAATGCTCCGTTGCAAACAAATACATTATGAGGCACTCTTCATTATGAATGCTCCGTTGCAAACAAATACATTATGAGGCACTCTTCATTATGAATGCTCCGTTGCAAACAAATACATTATGAGGCACTCTTCATTATGAATGCTCCGTTGCAAACAAATACATTATGAGGCACTCTTCATTATGAATGCTCCGTTGCAAACAAATACATTATGAGGCACTCTTCATTATGAATGCTCCGTTGCAAACAAATACATTATGAGGCACTCTTCATTATGAATGCTCCGTTGCAAACAAATACATTATGAGGCACTCTTCATTATGAATGCTCCGTTGCAAACAAATACATTATGAGGCACTCTTCATTATGAATGCTCCGTTGCAAACAAATACATTATGAGGCACTCTTCATTATGAATGCTCCGTTGCAAACAAATACATTATGAGGCACTCTTCATTATGAATGCTCCGTTGCAAACAAATACATTATGAGGCACTCTTCATTATGAATGCTCCGTTGCAAACAAATACATTATGAGGCACTCTTCATTATGAATGCTCCGTTGCAAACAAATACATTATGAGGCACTCTTCATTATGAATGCTCCGTTGCAAACAAATACATTATGAGGCACTCTTCATTATGAATGCTCCGTTGCAAACAAATACATTATGAGGCACTCTTCATTATGAATGCTCCGTTGCAAACAAATACATTATGAGGCACTCTTCATTATGAATGCTCCGTTGCAAACAAATACATTATGAGGCACTCTTCATTATGAATGCTCCGTTGCAAACAAATACATTATGAGGCACTCTTCATTATGAATGCTCCGTTGCAAACAAATACATTATGAGGCACTCTTCATTATGAATGCTCCGTTGCAAACAAATACATTATGAGGCACTCTTCATTATGAATGCTCCGTTGCAAACAAATACATTATGAGGCACTCTTCATTATGAATGCTCCGTTGCAAACAAATACATTATGAGGCACTCTTCATTATGAATGCTCCGTTGCAAACAAATACATTATGAGGCACTCTTCATTATGAATGCTCCGTTGCAAACAAATACATTATGAGGCACTCTTCATTATGAATGCTCCGTTGCAAACAAATACATTATGAGGCACTCTTCATTATGAATGCTCCGTTGCAAACAAATACATTATGAGGCACTCTTCATTATGAATGCTCCGTTGCAAACAAATACATTATGAGGCACTCTTCATTATGAATGCTCCGTTGCAAACAAATACATTATGAGGCACTCTTCATTATGAATGCTCCGTTGCAAACAAATACATTATGAGGCACTCTTCATTATGAATGCTCCGTTGCAAACAAATACATTATGAGGCACTCTTCATTATGAATGCTCCGTTGCAAACAAATACATTATGAGGCACTCTTCATTATGAATGCTCCGTTGCAAACAAATACATTATGAGGCACTCTTCATTATGAATGCTCCNAGTTCTCTATATTTTTCCTGTGTGCGCGTCAAAACGATCTTTAATACTGGTAAGTTTCACGCTTTTATCTTTTTTGGTTCAAAAGTTATTGGAACCGTACAGAGTGACAGACAGACAGACAAACACAGGAACGAAACTATAAGGGTTTCTTTTTTTTTGGTTTTACCAAGGAAACCCTTAAAAAAAAGGGCTTAATTCTGTTAATTTTACTTTCTTTTTCATTTATTTAAGTTATTTGAATGCATTTACTAATAGTCCAGTAAAATTAGACAAAAAAAAAAGGGTGTTTCTTCGGAATAATTTTTAATAATTTTAAAGAGAGCTTCGTTATGTCATTGCAAATAATACCTGAAAATTCCTCAACTTTTTTATGTACGCTTCCCACTTTTTTTGGGTGGGGGAGGGGGGGTAAAATTTGAAGGACTTTAACTCAGCTACCTAAGCAATTGGGGTAACATTTTCTATGCATTTTTAAGCGCTGAATCAAATAAAACAAAAATCAAGTCGTTACGACTTATAGTTTAGAAGATATAAGGAATTTTATGTATAAAAACTCAAATATTTCAATTAATGTACACCTACTAGGGTTATCACAAGAAATTAATTTTCGATTTTTTCCCCAGGGACCTTCCTAAAAGTTGCCAATTGGCTAAAAAATAGTATTGATAAAGTTTTATCTCAAACTGAGGTCCCACTTAAGTTTCAAACTTCACATATTTGTTTCTCTTCCACATGCGTAAAAACATGCATTTATTTACATCTATATCTACAAAAGTACTCATCTGATTTTTATAAAATTTGGTTGCTTTGTCAAAAGTAGCCCACAGATAGCCACATGTTAATGCCAACCGTCAGGGTTCTTCAATTTTACTAATTTGATACTTCTCTATTCATAGAAGAAAATAAATGAATTTTGAAAGTATAAAAAAGTGGGGGGGGGGATGAAATTATATTTGACAATAATATTTGACAAAATGGCGCCGAAAATTAAACACTTCCCCCAAGTGGTATATATATTTGTAATCAACTCTTCAATATCTTTCATTTGATACCCCACTCAAAATTTTAAAAAAATATTTTTTTCTCGCGATGTGAATTATCCGCCATTTTGAATTTGAACAGCTGATTATTTTGACTTCTCTATATTTTTCCTGTGTGCGCGTCAAAACGATCTTTAATACTGGTAAGTTTCACGCTTTTATCTCTTTTGGTTCAAAAGTTATTGGAACCGTACAGAGTGACAGAC